>JADRCD010082309.1:0-13127 GCA_019843815.1 Montemys delectorum | reverse complement strand
TTTTTCTTCAATGGTCTTGCCATACCTGCATCGCCCTTGCTCCATACCTAATATTGCAATGAAAATAAGGGTGGGAAAAGAAATGGTTCAGAAGGAATGGGTGGGGATAAGGGAAGGCAATGGGGTGAATAGGATAAACATACATTTTATATGTTTGAAACTGTAAAAAATAAATAAAAAATATTAAAAACAATGTGTTGACAAATAAATTGAAACAATAGTCTTATTCAAAGAAAAGATGCCAACGCAGTGTACAGAACCACTATCCCTCTCTCCTCCTGTTCTAGAAATTGTTCTTATACACATTATAGTAGCAGGTGAGACAGCCACAGGGAGCTTAAAGCCTGGTAGGCAGAGGCAGGAAAGCACATATTAAGACATGATAGCTATAATAACTTAACAACAATGAAATGATTTGGAGCCATAGGAGTGGACTGAAGTATTCTTCTGACATCAATCAGCAGTCAAGACAATTCTCCACAAACCAACTGACCCAGACAACTCATTGAGTCTCTCTTCCAAGGTGACTCTAAGACAGTGGTTCTCAACCTTCCTAATGCTACCACCCTTTCATACATGTTGTGGTGAGCCTCAACCATAAAAGTTTTGCCATTACTTCATAATTGTAATTTTGCTGCTGTTATGAATAGTGATGTAAATATCTGGTATCTCCTATGTGCTAGCTCAGTGAAAAGGTCATTTGACCCCCAGAAGGGGACTTGACCTACTGCTCAAAGCTGTGTCAAGTTGACGAGTAAAATGACCAGCACAGGTGACATAATGGAAAACATTGAAACTGGCACAGGAAGCACATCAAGAAACATAAAAGATCAGTGTCTGCCACATGTGTGCTTCTGCTTATGTACTTAATGTGCACTTATGCTCTGAATGATGGGTAATGAGTAATATTGAGAAACTAAATCATGGTGCTGAGCCAGAAAGTCTGGAAGGTAAATGGACCAGGTGCAGCCAGCAACCAGATAGATTCTCAGGAAGAGCAACTCCTCACAGAGACCTGTCATTAAGAGGAAGCATTCAAATGCAGAGCTTGAGGCAGGGAATTCCGAAGAGCAGTGGCCAAAAACCTTAAGATTAGACCACACATCAAGCTTTCAAAGGGCAACTGCATGCCCTTTGCATACTCACCAGAGGGTAAGGTGAGGAAGCCTGGACGTTTGGTACTGAAGGCTGAAAACAAAAATGGGAAGCAGAGCATCTTGGGATGTCACAGAGGAAAGTCGGATTCTTCTTACAAAAGACATTGCAAATTGCTGCACAGAGAATAGATTGTAGGAGTATTATAAGAAAGAAAATTTAAGGAAGTAAAATTTTGAATCATTCAAGTAAGAAATTATGATGCCATAGCCTGATGTAACTATGGTAAATTACTCCAGATGAGCATATTTTGTTCTGCTTTGTCATCTGGTAAAAATCCATTTATAGAATGGTAAGTTCTCCTCTTCCTCTGCCTGAGTCGTTAAGGTTCTCCAGCCAGACAAGCCTCCTTCTCCACAGATAAATTGTACTTCCCACTTATCTCTCAGTAAGAACCTTTGCTTTCTGCTTTAGTGCTTAAGTTTATGGGCTAAGAGATTCTCAGAAAGAAGAGCTGATAAAAATATCATTTCTAACCTTACAAATGTAATGAATGTGGTAAAGCCTTTGCATATAGCGCTAGTCTCCGAATACATAAAGCAACACATACTGGAGTGAAACCTTATGAATGTAAGCAATGTAGTAAAACCTTTGCTTCTCACAGTCACCTTCTAAAACATGAAAGAATTCATATTGGAGAGAAACCTCACAAATGTAATCAATGTGGTAAAGCCTATTCACAATTAAGTCAACTCCAACTACATAAAAGAGCACATATGAAAGAGTAACCCTATGAATATAACAAATGTGATCTTGAAAGGTGTGGGGTTTTAAATATACTTGGCCCATGGCTTATAGCAGTGTTGGGAAGTATGGCCTTTCTGTAGTAGATGTGGCATTTGAGAAAGTATGTTATGGTAGGGGTGGACTCTGAGATCCTGAACCTAAGCTCTTCCCAGGGCAGAAGAGTCTTCTGCCTGCCTTCTGATCAAGATGAAGAGCTCTTGTCTACTCCAGCACCATGTCTGCTTGGACACTGCCAGTTTTTCAGCCTTGATGATATTAAACTGAACCTCTGAATCTGTACACTCCTCCCGATGAAATGTCCTTCATAGGAAAAAAAAATATCATTTCTGGGTTTACCTGTTGAATGTTTTTTTGAGAATGATTGACATTTGGATCAGTTCACCTACAAGAGCACAGCTCCTGCCCTCACAGGGTAGATGACCACCAGCCAAACAAGTGATGATCTCAGTGCAAGGCCCCTCCTTAATCTACAGTCCTCCGTGAGTTAGGCAGTTTACATTTGGCAACATTTATAGGATACCAAAGAGGTTTTGAATTTTGTTAAACTATTGGTTTGGGTTCTCCAGAAAAACTCAACTAATCCACCTCATGATTATTCAAACAAGCCAACCATACCATCCCACTGAAAACAGGATTCACATCACCCTCTTGCTTCTACAAAGCCAGCTTCCTCAGCCTCTCCTCTTTTACTCTATGCTCAAGCACACTCCTATGTGGCCCTGTCTCCTTTGTGTTGTTCCCTGGGCCAAGGGCACATGTTACTAATAACCTACAACTGAGGTCCTGGTTGACTGACCATCCCCACAATTCCCTCTCTATAACCCCTGGCATCAATGGGGTGAAGCCAAAGGTTATAAAACACTGATCATATTAGACATGACATGATGCTAAGTGGACATGAATAGTGATCACATTTGTTTCTGGGTTAAAGATGGCAACATTAACACATGGATTTGTATTGATTCTTAGGATTTTTGCCTAATGCATGGATATATAGTATATAAGAAAAGCTGAAGACAAGGCAAGTATGAATGTATCAGGGGAAATGCATTCTGTTAAGGCACGCTGTGTTTGAGATGATGTCTTAGTCAGGGTTTCTATTCCTGCACAAACATCATGACCAAGAAGCAAGTTGGGGAGGAAAGGGTTTATTTAGCTTACTTCCACATTGCTGTTGATCACCAGAGGGAGTCAGGACTAGAACTCAAGCAGGTCAGGAAGCAGGAGCTGATGCAGAGGCCATGGAGAGATGTTCCTTACTGGCTTGCTTTCCCTGGCTTCCTAAGCCTGCTCTCTTATAGAATCCAAGACTTCCAGCCCAGGGATAGCACCACCCACAAGGGGCCCCACCCCCTTGATCACTAATTGAGAAAATGCTCCACAGCTGGATCTCATGGAGGCACTTCCCCAACTGAAACTCCCTTCTCTGTGATAACTCCAGCCTGTTTCAAGTTGACACACAAAACCAGCCAGTACAGATGGTTAATGACTATTTGAAGTTATCTAAGTGAAGGAATCAAGGGCAGATGTACTTTTAGTTCTGAAGCTTGAGTGCTTTATAGATCTTTCCATTTACAGCTCATGCAGCAGTGTGGACACTGGACAGAACAATTAAGATTTGATCAGAATGATAGCTTAGACTACCAGACTCCAGGTCAGTGTTCTGCCTGGCAGAAACATGAAGACCAGAGCTGGCAAGATGGCTCAATGGTTAAGAGCACTAGCTCTTAGATACATGAAAATTCCTCACAAGCAGGCACTTCAGCTGCTCTGTGGATCACCAATAATGGCTCATTGGGATCCCTGGGGCTAGTCTAATCTTTGTCATCAGAATATCCAGTAGTCCAGTAGTCTAGCAGTCCAGCGGTCCAGCAGTCCAGCAGTCCAGCAGTCCAGCAACAGCAAATGCAACAGCAGTAATAGCAGCAGCAATGGGAACAGCAGCCACCACAGGCCTTCTTGGGCTTTCACATCTACACCCTCTCCAGAATCCCCAGGACTAAACTATCTACAGCTGGCAAAAATCTTGCTCTTCCCCAGAGTACAAGATAATCATAGTTAACAGCTGTGGCCAAAATGAAGCAGCCCCATATCCCAAACCTGGGATTGAAACTCAAACATTCATATAGCATAATTGGTTTTTTTAAGAAACCAAAATTCTCACTACAACAGTGCATTTTGTCCCAGGTTGTCTGACGCCAGAATTTATACTCTTGGCCACAGGACTTTATAGTAACATCAGGGTAGACATTTTCCACTGTTCTGCACCAATTTCGAAAGCTCAGGAAGCAAACACTTTAGACCATAACTTGTAGATACCGTGTGAACATGATTCTAGCTAGACCAGAGAAGCTTTTAAAAAGTGTCAAGAGTCAGACTCCTGCTCAAGACCCCCACCCTAAGTTGACCCAAAGTGAGCCTAACTCTGACTCGATGGTGAGCCAGAAATAACAATGGAAAGAATTCCACTTTATTAGATTATTCTCATGTGTGAACTGTCCAATGAGACATTCATCCTTACCCACTAGCTCAGATTTCAGCTAAATTCGGTCTTTATGACAGTCACACTTATCTACCCGAGGAGGTTCTAGTTACATAGTTTCATCTTGAGGCCTATTAGGCTTATCTATGTTTTGATTAATAAGGTCAGATTTTTTACAAGCATTTTTCTTAAGCAGCATACATATTTCCACAAAATGAAAGTAATCTTGGTGGTGCCACTAAAATATAACCCATGGTGCACAGACATGGAGTCCCTGTACATATCCTCAAGCCACAATGTCTAGGTTCAAATCCCAGTTTGGCCACTTACTGGCAACAATGAAGCACGTTGAGAGACTCCCTAACTGTTCTGTAAACAATCCAGAAAGTACCAGCTCCAAGCATTTGCTTAGTGTCTATAATGCCAAGTTCTGGGCAAAACTGCCTATGTGGATTGTTCCTTGAACCATTACAACCCCACAAGGAGTTGCTAATGGCCTCAATGTAAAGACAAGGGAACTGAGGCACAACGTGGTTAACAAACTCCTCTGAAAGGACAAAGCAAAAGTCAGTGATTGGCAGAGGCTGGCTATGAGCCTGGGGAATCCGACTGTAAATCTCGTTTTGGTTGCTGCCTCAGACTGATGGTGAAAATTAGTTTACAAATACCAGCAGGCCTCTAGACCTGCTTTACAACAGCAAAACTGCACTCCTGATTTTGTCTCACTCAGACAATCTGTCTGCAAGTAGAAAAGCTAACCCCATTTTGCCATTCAGGTAGCCCTTGTGTCTACCCGAGGGCTGCATAATTAAGGCAATAAAACATGTTTATTTCTATAATTCCAACTCAAAAAAATCTCTTCATCTGCCAGGATTCCCTACCATCACACCCACATCACGTGTAGGACGCTCAATAAGTGATCATGGCAGATAAGAATCTGGAGGCAGAGGCAGGTGGATTTCTGAGTTTGAGGCCAGCCTGGTCTACAGAGTGAGTTCCAGGACAGCCAGGGCTACACAGAGAAACTCTGTCTCGAAAAAACAAAAAACAAAACAAAAAAAAAAGTATCTTCATCAGAGCTTCATGCAAGCATGGTGTTATTTTTTAAAACAAAGTAGGAGAAACTTCATAGTAAGCTCTGCCCTGAGACAGACATGACCTGTTGAGCCAAATGAGTTCCCTGTAGAAAAGCAGGTAGGAAAGCTTAGAACCAGTAGCCAGCTACGAGTCCCCTCAAATTGGCTGCTCACCAGGCTGTGTGAAAGGGCTGATGCAAACTATGCAGGAATTTCTAAAACACCTGTTTACTCCCAAAGGAAGCTTTATTCACTAAAACCTGAGATCACAGAAACCCAAGATTTAAAGGAAGTTATTGGCTAACTAATATGTAGAACCAGTCTCTGCCTTGATTCCTGTCTTAATACCTTTATATGAATACAGTATGTCTGACAAGATGCTTGCATCCTACTTAAGCTCCAAGGGTGACACCACCATCCTTCTCAACCAAACTTTTTTCCTTCTAGATTGAAATTTGGAGATTTGATATTTATCTTTGGAGACACAGTAAATCAGAGCTGCCCAACATGATTATACATTACCCAATATTCTAGCTAAGTGAGACTATTTTATTTCCTCAGCTAGCTCACAAATAGTAAAGTCAAGCATCTAAAGCCTCTGCAGTTTCAAAGATTGTGCAGTGCATGCAAAATATTCTATGTAATGATGCAAAGAATTTAAAATGTGAATGAATGAATGAATGAATGTAACTTCATACTTAGCTACATTTAGTCTTTTCTTTAAAATGAGAAAAAATATTTATAGTATACTTCCAACACTTTAAAGAATGACTTAATTAAATGTTTCCATATGTAAACATTTCACCATGAAGCAACATCTAAGTCTAGGTAATAAGACTCCATTTCTTAATTTTTAAAATATGCTGTTTTCTTTCTGGGCAAATATAGGGCATATATAATATATTATATATACACACATATATAATTATATATATAAATTGATATATATTGTATATAATATATATATCCATTAATTTAAATCTATAAGCACAACTTATTTAAAGACCATTAAAAGGCAAAACTAAATTCACATCATTATTAGATTTCACCTTCTGTCTGTGCCCAAAGAGACACTGAAGGTACACGTGAGGATGAGACTGTATGTATAAACCACAGAACACGAAAGCCTGAGAGGATTTTGATCCTTTAGACAAGGTCATCATACACAGTTGACTTTATACATTTGAAAACACAGGGGTTGATGTAGAGAACTACACATTTTAAGCTGTACCTCTATATAATTCAATGAGATATCATGTATTCAAATTATGACTATGATCATATTCTCAGTCTACATCACATTTACTGGGCTCTTAGGCGAGTGTTACTAAGCCTGTCTGAGTCTCGCTTTCTTTGCTATAGACAGACCTGTTGATAACTGATGTATATAGTTAGAACGGTATAAAAACCTCCATATTTACAAGGTATTGTCATTAATATGATTACAAGGGAAAGGTCCTTGCTCTTGAATAGATGAATTTATTTATTTCAGTCATTTACAAATTAGCCACCATTTGAAGCCATTTGTTTGCTCAGAATATATTGAATGCCCTTATTCAAGGGATTTTGAGAACTCCTTGGAGAAATTCCTGAGATGACTTTACTCATCACTATTTAAATAAAGAAGTGAGCAGAATTCTCCAATCATGGTTCATTTTAAAACAGATGATTGTGAAATGAATAAGCAGTAAAGGCCTACTCTAAGACTCAAGTGTAAGTGACTGGATGCTCACAGAAACCCAATCATTTTCAAAAGGTAGTATTTCTCACCACTGTGAATAACCAAAGGCAAGCCAGGCAGTGTAGAAGAGAATTACAGAAGGCACTGCAGGCAGGATGGCAGAGGTTATGCTTGCATTTAGTTCTGTGTTGCATGGGAAGGTTCTGAGAATGGATGTCACCCCTTTAACTAAAAAGTTCTATCAGCACAACACTTGCTAAAACACATTTGGCTGCTTATTCCTATAGGTGATGCTTTATTACCACTGTGGAAAGAAAACAAAGGAGACGCATGGTTAACATATCAACTGAATGAAAGAGTAATATCAGGTTCTCCTGAGCTCCTTGGAAACTGTGAGACACACCAATGGGGCCTGGGAAAACAGAAAATATGCCAGCAATAACCAGTTAGCTCTTGGGACAATATGCAAACATGCAGTAGGGGGCACAAGTGTGTCTAGGCTGTCACTGTCTGTCACATTGGGGAAGATCCATTAAAGGGGTTCATTATCTTTAATCTTCTCCACACTATTGGTTTGGAAAGCCAAGTGTCTATTGCTACACCTCTTCCTAGTTCTCAGAGAACTGTGGTGAGGCAATGTGTGCAAGTGATTCTGCATATCTTGCATGTAATTTAAGATTGCCTTTTCTCCCTGGAATCTATCCAAGGATTCTTGGTACTAATGGGGCTGTTCCCATTATTCACTTCTGCAAATAGGTTTACTTATAGTTTCAGGATATACAGTGTTTTCTCTCCTGACAAAGGGCAAACATCCTTATTGTATAATACAATAAAGACTGTAAATCTCTCCAGAGTCTACATGCAAAGATGTGGTGGGCAGAGGGGGTACAAGTTCTCCCTGTCATTTTCTGACATACTGGGGAAAACGACCCCACCTTACATCTATTAAAGGTTTTCATTATCTTTAAACTTCTCAGCACAGTTTGGAAAGCCAAATATCTTTTCTACACCTCCTCATTATAGAGGGCTAGGTTTTCCTGACTCTAGGATTTTTTTTGCCTTTGGGGTGCATAGATACTTTCATATAGTTTATGGGATATGGGATGGGTCCAGAGGTGCATACACATGAGTGTGTGTATGCATATACATGCCAAGTGCCATAGTAATAGTTATGGCAGTAACTATTACTATGAATAGTCAACAGCTCCACATTTGTTTTGGCATCCTTGAGCCAGTTAGCTTGTCAGCTCACAAGAATCCCAGGCCCATTAAAGAACTTTAAAATAATCAAGAAATTAAAAAGGATGCTAATCATTAAATGGTTGATTACTAGACTGGGCGGTGGTGGTGTATGCCTTTAATCCCAGCACTTGGGAGGCAGAGGCAGGCAGATTTCTGAGTTCGAGGCCAGCCTGGTCTACAGAGGGAGTTCCAGGACAGCCAAGGCTACACAGAGAAACCCTGTCTCAAAACAACAACAACAAAAAAAAATGGTTGATTACTACCTGCCATATAAGAGGTTTTGACAACACATAATTTTTAATTGCTAGTATTTGTAATAAAAAAATTTAAGAAACACTTGAAATAGCTTTTAGCAATATATTTTCATTTAGCTAATGTTGGGGTCTCTCTGACCTTCATGGGCAGCAGAGCAACAAGCTATAGGAGGGAAGATGGTAGGTGGGTCAGTAGAACAAGACTCAGTGACCAGCATTGGTTCAAACTTGGAAACTGAGCTGTTTCTTTTAGATTGATTTAAATACAGCAGAGTCTGGTAAAACTATTCTTGTGGTGATTAACTCAATCCCTCATAAATAAAACCTGTCTAAATCTGAGGAATAAAGGAAGCTCAACACAGATCAGATGTAAACACATTGAAACTCTAAAGTGTGTGTGACACCTCCTATAAAAACAGGTTCTATAGATTGACTATGTGAAACAAGTTTATGAGAAAAGTCTGGAAGAGGGTCTGCTACAGGAAGCCTTTGATCTCACTGATTGGTCAAAGTTCACCAGATAAGAAGGTATATCCACTCCAGCCTTCTGGGTGGAAAACAGGCATAGTTAACATTCCAGGCTCCCCTCATGCATGTCAGTAAGCAAAAAGACCTTCCCTACCCCTTACAAACTAGTATGTCTAAAACACTGCTATTTTTAATGGTTTATTTATTCTTATTTTATGTACATTGGTGTTTTGTCTGTCTATATGTCTGTGTGAGGGTGTCAGATCTCCTGGAACTGGAGTTAAAGAGAGTTGTGAGCTACCACGTGGGTGCTAGGACTTGAACTCTGGTTCAAGAGCAACTTTAGCACTCAGTGCTCTTTACCACTGAGCCATCTCTCTAGCCTTCAACATACATTCCTTTTTAAAAAAAAAAAAAAAAAAGGTGGCTGACCGTAAATACCATGTTCATTCAAGAATAACCTTGAAGTTCAGATCTAAGCATTAACATTATAGTCATACACCTCCATGTCCTCTTAAGTGGTACTGGGACCAAAACTGAGGCTTTTACACAGCAATTGAGCTATAGTCCCAGCCCCAAACATTGTTGTTTTAATTTGTTAAAAATACAAAAATTTAGGTAGGCATAATTTTTTTTTGCAACCTGCTTTTAATAAGGATTCAACCTCTCCTCTAGCACACCACCCAGCAGAGGTGGTGGAAGAGAAAAGTTATTAGGATATGGGGGAGGTGGACCTGTTCAGCAATAGCTCTTTGGGGGTGTTCTTGGTCTTCTTTGGCAGCAGTTCAGTCCAGTAGCAAACACCAAATATGACTCTGCAGCTGCAGGCCAGTCCTCTAGGCATGAACCAGCAGCTGTAGTTCAGTCCTGAAGAAGCAGCGAGGCTCGCCAACCAGCCTCAGGCAAGGCCTCAGAAATGACAAACTGCCACAGGAACCTCAGGAGCAGTTCTCTGTCGAGTTTCTCTCAATGGCAGCATTACCACAAGTTGAGCTCAACAACACTATGTAAGGCAAACCAACACATGTGTCTTATTAGCAAAGAGTAGAGAGGCAGAGCAAACCAAACCAAGGCTCAGTGCTGTCTCCCACTGTCTATGGGGTCATATTTATACTCCATCATGTGACCATTCACGTGTTTCCTACATGCAAACATCCTTTCACCTATGGCTGCTTCAGGAAAGCATTCTTCCCCATGTCTGCTTTAGCAAAACGACATTTTACCTGTCTGCCCCAGCAAAACAGCATGTGACATAACTAACTTTCCAAAGAAACTAGAAGTTTCCACCTTCACGTATATTTTACTTTTTTTTTCACACAAAGGCTCTGAAACCTGGTGTGTATTTCTATGCTCATGATATATTTCAGCCACAGTTCAAATGCTCAATAGCCATAAGTTTCTACTGAGAACTGTATTGAACAGAAAAAAAAATTGAGAATGGAACATACTCAGATTTTATTTATATGTGTGTGTACATAAATGTTTATATGCTCACATGTGTTCAGGTGCCAGAAAAAGACAAAATATACCCTGAAGGTAGAATTATAGACATCTGTGAGCCAGCTGGCATAGATAATGGAAACTAAACCCCAGATCTCTGCAAGAGTAGCAAATGCTATAACCACAAGCTGCCCCATCCTTCTAGGACCCTACAGCGTAATCAGAATAATGTGTGTCTCATTGGCACAAACAGCAGTGCTATAAATTAGAAAAGTATATAGTATGAAACAAATTTGAATTGTTTTTTTTGTTTGATTGATTTTGGGTGTTTTGTTTTGTTTTGCAATATTTACTAGGACTTTGAAGACTCCTATGATGCTGAGTGCCTCTCATTTGTTTGATTGAAAATGGCTCTCTTTCAGAGCCTCCACTAGGACTTGTATCCTGTGTGTGATACTTCCCAGAATTTCAGGCACAGACTGAGTGTGTGTCCATAAATGTTTATATGCTTTCTCTGAGACAAATGTGAGTTCAAGCATCTCACTCTGTTGCTCCCTTAAGAAAGACTTCATAGTTGGACTTTTAAACCACCCCAAATGCACTACTTGGCTAGGACTCAGTCCTCTCCCTGCCTTGAATCCACATTTTTCAGGCATGCAAATGTTCTAACTCCCACAAGTTTTTTTGGTTGGTTGGTTGGTTTTCTTGTTTGTTTTTTTGGTTATTGTTTTTGTTGTTTTTCTTTGTTTTGTTTTTTGAGACAGGGTTTCTATCTGTAGCTCTGGCTGTCCTGGAACTTACTTTGTGGACCAGGCTGGCCTTGAACTCAGAAATCCGCCTGTCTCTGCCTCCCAAGTGCTGGGATTAAAGCCATGCATCACCACTGCCCAGCTACTCCCACAGTTTTATAGCTGCCCAGGCTACACCTCATACTTCTATCCATTTGTCTTCTGTATTTCCCCATTTTTATTCCCAGGTATCTCCTAGAGAATGAAGTGCTGTATCCTAAGTAGCATGAACAACAGAAATGCATCATTCCATGGCTGTGGAAACTGGAGGTGTAAGATCAATATGTGGGCAGGGCTGGTTCCTTCTAACCCTTATATGAGGTGTGTCTGTTCTATATCTCTCCCTTTAGCACCTGGTGAACTGCTGACAACCTTCAGCATTTCTTCAGTTTTAAATGCATTTCCCTAATTTCTGCCTTCATGTGCATACAGTATTCTTCTAGGCTGCAAGCCTGTGTCTAAACTTCCTTTATCCCTTAGTCAATTAACATCCTCCTTCCCACTGCACTAGAATACACTTCCTTCTTGATAAACTACAATTGTACTGACCATACATCCATGCGAGGTCACATTCTGAGGTCCTGGTTACAGCTTCAATGTGCCAAAGAAGGCAACAAAACTTGGACCATAACAATATGCAGCAAATGAATGCACTTAGCAAACATTTGTGAGTGTTTTGTGAATGCTAAGATACATTCCTATAAACAATATCTTTAAAAAGCCATGCTGCTTTTTCTCAAGCTACATATTTAGCTCCATTCACCCCACTTGTCCCTTAGAAGCTTTCTGGAATCTATCCCAACTAGAGCAGTCACTGTTTCCTAATGAGCTGTATTCATTCATGGAATTCATTTCCTGTTGCTGGTATAAGAAACTGCCCCATTGGCTCCTGATGACACAAGCTCATTATTTTATCATTCAGGAAATCAGAAAGGAGTCTGCCATGCTGAAATTAAGATGTTGGCAGAACTCTCTTCCTTTTGGAGCCAGAGAAGAAATTTCTTCCTTACCTTGTCCAGCTCTTGGAGGCCACTTGCGTTCCTTGGCTAGTGGACCTGTCCCCATCTTCAGGGTTGCCAGCTCTTAGTCCCTCTCAGCTCTATCTGTCATCTGATCTTCTGTGACTCTGCTTCTTCTACAAGCAGCTCTTGATTGGACTCTGTGACTTGCCTAGGCCTATCTGGATGACCCAGAAAACAACTATTCCAAGATCCTGAACTCAGATCTACAAAGTATGTATTTTCAGTATCACATAATATATTGAGGAAAGGAGAACATGGGTGCCCTAGAGAAAACAATATTTTGCATTTCAAAAGCATGTTACCATCTCCACTGAGACATCATACGACTATCACCTCACTTTTCAAAGACCATATCAAAGATGCCTTTTATGAAGAGTCTCTGACTTCTTGCTTGAACACACTCTCCTTCACTGAAGTCTTGGAACATTTTTTTCTGCCCCTGCCTCTACTATATGTGAATCAGAGTTTTCCACTCTGTTTTGCTTTCTTCCTCTTGTCTCATCTCTCCTACCAGTGACAAGCTCTATACCAGTGATTCTCAACCTTCCTAATGCTGCCACCCTTTAATGCACTTCCTCACGTTGTGGTGACCCCCAACCATAAAATTGTTTTTGTTGCTACTTCCTAACTCTATTCTTGCTGTTATGAATTATGATGTAAATACCTAATATGCAAAAATATTGGATATGTGATCCCTGTGAAAAAGTCACTCAACCCCTAAAGACTTCTCAACCCCTAAGTTGAGAACCACTGTTGTAGAGAGTAGAAGATT
>JADRCD010082300.1:0-16837 GCA_019843815.1 Montemys delectorum | reverse complement strand
TTCCTCTGTTGAGGGACATCTGGGTTGTTTCCAGTTTCTGGCTATTATAAATAAGGCTGCTATGAACATGGTGGAGCATGTGTCCTTATTACATGATGGAGCGTCTTGTGGGTATATGCCCAGGAGTGGTATGGCTGGGTCCTCTGGTAAAACTATGTCCAATTTCCGGAGGAATCGCCACACTGATTTCCAGAGTGGTTGTACCAGTTTGCAATCCCACCAGCAATGAAGGAGTGTTCCTATTTCTCCGCAGCCTCTCCAGCATCTGCTGTCACCTGAGCCTTTTTTTTTAAGACAGCATTTCTCTGTGTAGCCCTGGTTGCTTGGAACTTGCTCTGTAGATCAGGTATCTTAGGTTTTTATTGATGTGAAGAGACACCATGACCAAGGGAACTCTTGTAAATGAAAACATTTAATAAGCCTGGCTTATAATTTCAGAAGTTTAGTCCATTATCATCATGGTGAAAACATGGAAGAGTCCAGACAGATATGGAACTGGAAAAGAATCTGAGAGTTCTACATCTTGATCTGAAGGCAGCAGAAGGGCATTGTGTGCAACATTGTGCATAGCTTGAGCATAAGAAACCTCAAAGCCTGCCCCCACAGTGACACACTTCCTCCAGCAAGGCCACACCTTCCAATAGTGTACCCAATAGTGTAGCCAAGCATTCAAACACATGAGTCTGTTGTGGGGCATACCTATTCAAACCACTACACCAGGCTAGCCTCAAACTCAGAGATCTGACTGTCTCCCTCTCCCAAGTGCTGGGATTAAAGTCATGTGGCATTGGGTTATTTTTTAATGAATAAATATTTTCTCTAAGTTATCAGTTAAATTTTGTGTATCTGTGTGTGACTCCGTGTCCATAGAGGCCAAAAGAACACATTAGATTCCCTGGACCTAAAATTACAGGCAGTTGTGAGAAACCTGAAGTGGGTCCTGGAAACTGAACTCAGGTTCTCTAAAGGATCAGTGTATGCTCTTAAATGACGGCCATCTCTTCAGTCTTTCAATTTAAGTTTTAACACAATAATGATTGTTAGACTGAAAGTGTTAGCAATCATTAGTTTATACATATTAAGCATACCTGTATCAAAAGTATTGTCAAGGTGTAAGCACAATTGAGCCTCCTTCCATCAACTCTGCGAATGCAATCTTCAGCCACAGATCATTCTTTTTCTTGGGCCTTGTCTATACTGTTCTTTAGGAAACACTGATTGCCCACTGCCTCATCCTGCCATTTCTAAGTTCCATGTCAGTTCTTGTCCTTGTCAGCAATGTTGTTTCTCTCTGCCGTGGTCCATGGACTTTAGTTTGCACCTCGCACACCTCATTACACTCCGCTCTGTGTTACAGCATTTATCTGCTCGCTCCATTCTACTTCTGTGTCTTAGAGGTGATGTGTTTCTCTTCTCTGTTCTTCCCAAATGATTTCCTCCGAATTAAACAGGAGAACACTACCTTGTAAATAATTCAGTCTTTTGAGATTCTTCAGCTTCTTTCTTGGACTCAAGCTAGATTCTCTTTCCTTTTCAAATGTTTTCCCTCACTAATATCTTCCCTGGGATTGCATTCTAAAATTTTATTTCTCTTTGTTTGATTTTAGAAAGCTCCATTTTGGGTGAAGACCTTAGCCTTCCTCCCTGTCACTGTGGGGATGATACATCTTCGTCTAAGATACATCTAGAACAATTGTTCTCAACCTCCTAATGCGTTGACCCTTTAATAGGGTTTCTTGTGTTGTGATAACCCTCCCACCCACCCATTGCTATTTAATAACTGTTATTTTGCTACTGCTATGAAACATAATGTAAATATCTGATATGCGACCCCTATGAAAAGTCCGTTCACCCCCTAGATTGAGAACCACTGATATAGAAAGTTGACACATGTGTTAAGTCTTAATTCAGCCCTTGCTCCCTGAGGAACTTCATATAGCTCAAATCTATTTTACCAAAGTAATACTGTCTCTTTCCTACACAATTTGATTTCAATCACCATAACCCAATATAATTCTTGGAAAAAATAGGGCCCTTGGCATCCTAACTACAACACTGACATAGAAAGTCATTTTAGGGGAATTAGCTAAATTCAGCACAATTCACCACCTGCCTCCTTGTTCAGTTCTTAATATCATTAATATAATCTGATAATTGAGAATATGTCTGTTCATGAAAGTCATTGGCATTGCTCCACAATGCATAGTAACTTAACATCAATTCTGAGTAATCTATCTCCACTGTGCTGAAGCCTTCATTGCATTTATAGCTAACAAAGGCTCACCACCAGCACCGGGTTGTCTAATAGATTTGTTTTTCAATGTTAACAATATTTTCCTCTGTTCCTTCATAAGTATTGTAGTTGGATATAGGTGTAGAACAATGTCATAGATACTAAGAAACAAGTGCTACTCTGAGAGTCTTGGTTAAACAAATGTCCAAGTTATTATAGCTCTGTAAACCCCACAAGACTCCTCCACGCACACACTGGAGGTATGGCTCACATCTCCCACAGGATGAACAGACTGTCTGATTCCTCTTTAATGTTAGGAGGGCATTCTCACTGTAGACACCAGCCAAGGAAGCTCATGTTAGAAATGATTCTAGCGCTTGTGGGTCTTTAACAGACGACTTCAGTCTGGGGAAAGTACCTAAGTGTCAAAGCAGAGACAGCTCCTTTATTACTGGGCTCCTGAAATGAACAAAATGCCAGACATGGGTGATGAAACTCAGGACCATTTATTTGACTGTATACATACATTCTTAAATATTCATTGACTGCAGGCTGTATGCCTAGTCTCAAACCAGGGAAATATAGAATTCACAGGAATCTGGAATAAAGTGAGTGGGGAGGTTGCTGATGTAGGAGAAGCAGGGACTAGCTAAATACTGAGATGCTTCAGAATTATGTACATCCCATAAGTCCATCCCCATTGCTCACCAAACACCACCAACTGTACCCAGGGCAAACAAAAGGAAACCAACTTTCACTCTAAATGTGAAAAATTCAGTGTTAGTGCTGCATCCAGTATGATTTCGGGGACAGAACTGCCTAGGATAGCAAGGTAATGGAAAAAAGACAGGTACAGAGAAACAAGGGCAGAAATAGCAGGGGTTGGGTGGACTGGGTTATCTTATAGAGAAGCTGCAGGATCCCAGGTCGGGTGTTTATTATATACAGCAAACAGGGGAGCAAGATTTGTTGCAATCAGCTGGACCAAGGAGACAGGTTTTGCTAATTTCTATAGGCGCTGTCTCTGTAGGGGAGCAGTCTTCAGAGGAAACTGTGATAGACATGTTTTGCACACGCTATCAATATTCTCACATAGACCAGGAGGGAAGGCTTCCTTCAACACACTTTTGAGCCTACCCTCGTGAAGACTTTGCTGTTTTCCTATGAGTCTGGGTCAGGAGTCCTTGATACGGCCTTTCCAGGATCAAACAATACACATTTACTCAGGACTTCACTCATTCCTGGCTTTCTCTGTTCCCCACAAATTAGGTTCTGTCTAAGATCACCTTCAGGGGTGATGATATGCTTGACATGTTCCTTGAGTAAGCAAGCTCAGTCATAAGCCTGTTTGTTGGTGATCTCTAGAAAGTCCATGCTCCGCGCCTATGTAGGGAAGGAAAGACTAGATCATATGCCAGGGAATTTCCTTGGGGGAAAGCTCTCATAACCTGTTCTTTACACATACTAACTTTGTCTGGAGCTTTCAGAAGTGCTCCTTGCGGTCTCTGTTTCTCTGCTACTGACTCTGGATGCTGCTCTCCTTTTCCACTGTTGATTTAGGACATGCATGGCTTTAGGAAAAGAAAGCCAAAAGAGGGATAAAAGCTTTAAAGAACACCAATGTGAAAAGGTAATGTGTTTGCTATTTCCACTGCCAACGAAACAAATCTATTAAGGTCTACATAGCAGCAAACACATTTAGGTTAGGCACCAGAGAAAAGAAGACACCAGACATCAGCCGTCCAACAACGATGATGCAACCTAGATTGTGTGGCTTCCTTGGGAGGTATTTGAGAGAATGGTTGACAATGCTAGTTTTTGAAACATGTAAATAGAGTTTTATCAGAGAATAGGAAAAGGTAACTGGCTGGCTAATATTTCCTACCTGTCCTTTGCTAGTTAATGACTAGCAAATAATTCACATGGCTGCGATAATTCATCTACCTGGAAAAGTACACTTGTCTTTCTTTGCATCCCCTTTAAGCAATGAAGTTATTACCCTTCCTGAGCTAAAAATCTGCTCACACACTTTTGTTTTTTGGAAGTGACTTTTCTGTTCATTTACCAGTCTGATCAAAGCATGCATATCCCACAAACCCTTTTAGATGTAATAAAATTCCAGAACTCTTCCTTGACACAAAAGGGGGTGGGTGTGGTCAGCATAATGAACTGCTATGAGTTTGAGTTAAAGGCCCAGCCCCTATGGCTTTTCTGAGATTCTTTTCAGGCTTGGGCCAGGCACTGAGCAAATTCCAGACCTACATAACACAGTGAGAACTTAGAAGTATAGTTGTTTAGGCCTCCAGAGTGTACTGACCAGACACAACTGTGCTTTCTAGGTATCGGTAATGGGGATTGGTCCATTCTGTTTATAAGAAAAATATTGTGATAGAATATGGCAATTTGCTAATACTGACTTCCCCCTACTGTCATCTCCTACCAAAAGCTGCACAAATCTTTCCTCTCCTGGCAATATCATGTCTTCCTGAAGAACAAGTCTGGCACAAGGATGTCATAAAGACTTAGTGTGCTGTGATGGCTGTTCCTTATGTTATTATTCACACACACACACACACATACTTACCCAGTGTACTGGGGCCAGGCAGATATTTTGCTTCTGAGTTCTGTCTCTAGCCCTGTGTCACCTCTCTCTCTCTCTCTCTCTCTCTCTCTCTCTCTATATAAATATATATAAAAACATATATATATATATGTATATATATACACATATATATACACATATAGATATAGATTAGATATAGATGGTAGAAATAGAGATAGATAGAGTACACTGTAGCTGTGTGACCTTTCATGATGAAGGCTGCTTCCCTTTCTTCCCCTCACCTTTCTGCCCTCATTTTAAACCTCTCTTTCTTGGGCAATTTCACTGAAGTTCAAGGTAGACTAGGTCTCTTAGACCCTGTTGTACTCTCCTGCATTTCTTTGGCACTGCTCCGTTCATACGGAGAGTTTATTTAAAATGCCTTCTTTGATCCATCTGTTTTCAAGGATGATTTCTCTTTTGTTTCCTTTTTATTCCTCCCTACCAGTTGTCCTTCTTAGAAAAGAGAACTTGTTTACAGACGAGCTCTTCCTGGACACAGTGTCACCTCTCTGGAAGCTACCATTCCAACAGCATAAATCCCTGTGGTGCTCCCTACAGGTTAGACACACTAGCTCATCCTGAAACTGTGCTTTCATTTCTGGAATTTTGAAGAGATCTTATTTTCCCTCACAATCTCTCTCTGATGTTGGTAATTTCATTTGCAGGTGAGATAATGCGTTTTTTCAATCAGAAATGTGACTTTTAATGTACATCCTTGCCAGAGACAAGTACTTTGATCCAAATCTCATTTCCTGTCTCAGTGAGTTCTCATCTGATTTTCTGTGAATACTTTTGAAGGATGCTGATGGCATTCTGTGGCAGGTGGAGCCAAGGGGAAATCAGTCAAGGAACAGAAGTGTCCCTGATCATAATTTACCAGTGGTTGGGATGACATCCAAATGTTTCTCTCCCCAGACCTGTTCTGTTTATATTGACAACACACTAACATGAGAAAAGGCACCATAGGTGAGGTGCTGGTGCTGGTGCTGGCTCTGTGGCCTGTATGGCAGTGTTTACCTTGGAGCAGAGACTGCTGATGTAAGAATAGCCTTTCTGTCAGAAAATATGAGTAAGTGGACAACTGTTGCCTTGGAGCAATGCTAGATCTTTCCTGGTTTTCTAAATGCCTTCCTACCCAGCACCTCCTGAGGGACCTAACTTAGAGATCCCTGGGGTGAGTTTCCAAGCAAGACAAGGAGTTTCCCAAACAGGAAAGAATCTATATCTGACTATCTCCAGTTTACAGATTAATGCACTGCATTACAACTCCCGATAACTTGAATTTATGTCAACTTGGGTTCAGAAAATAAACAATATACACTTTTTAATATAATGTTTTTACTAATTCTTTGAGAATGTCATGGATGCATTATTCTTCAAATTCCTCCCAGTTCACTCTCACTCAACTCCCTTCCACACTTCATGTCATCATTATCATTATTATTATTATTATTATTATTATTATTATTACTATTACCCAGCAAATGAAATTTTTACTGCCTATATTCTTGTGAGTGTGAGGTCATCCACTAGAGCATGCTAACCAACCAGGGGCTGCACCCTCAAAGATAACTGACTCCCCTTCCCACAGCAGCCACCAGTGCCAGTCAATAATAGCTCCTCAGCTAAGAATTGGGGCTGGCGGGCACTGCGGGCCTCTATGCTGGAAGTTTTACTGCCTTGATCTTGTGCAGATGAAATCTGTCAGCTACAATAATGACCAGTGTGACAAGATATGTCCATGGCTGGAATAGTAGCATGAATATTATATAAGTAACCAACCCCTTTCTGATTGGATTTAAGGCCCACTCCATAGGAGGTTGTGCTTGCCTGGTATTGTAAACCTGGATAAATCCATAGCTCTCAGATCTCATTAGATCAGTTTATTTGTGAAGCAGACAGTGGTTAACTCGGAAACTCACTACTCATTAAAACACAGAGACTAAGTGTTTGTGGAGAGTTCATCTCTAGTTGGGACATTTATACCACATTACCTTCCCCAAGGCTCAGGACCCACTACAGAAAGAGGCAGGAGGGAACTCTCAGAGCCAGAGTTCAGGTATGGTTCTGGGTGAAACAATATCTTCTGTAATGGCAGGGTTTCAGCAGTCATGAACTCACAGCAACTGTGGTTACTCACAAAAAAGCATATATACCCTCAAGAAATATACTAAATAAAGACACCAATAGCTGCCAACAAGAACTCACCAAAGGGAGATGAGGATAGGTTGTTCCAGTAATGGCCATTGTAACACCATTGAAAGTCTGCACAAACATCTATAAACTTGGAGTTGAGGCCTATGCTATAGGAGCCCCTAAATTTTAAGCATAAAGTCAGTGTATCCTGAACTTCACAATATGGTATTAAAGCCAGGAAATAGTAAAATATATACTTTATAGCAGCAGCTTTCAATACTTTTCAGACATTGATGCAACTATCTTATATTAGGAATTAAAAAAACAATTTAAAGCTTCTACATGGGCACAACGGGAAGGGAAACAGAGAAAGGAATCCAGTGACTAAGAGTTTCTCTTTGTCTTCAGTGTACTGATAGGAGTTTTATTAGGTTTAAACATAGAAAGAATTGGGTCAAGGGGCAATGGGAGTACATAGTTGAGTAGTCTTAGTCTAGGTGTGGCTCTACTTATTCTTGATTTAGCTGGATCTGCATGACAGTCCTTATGGTCTTACGACTGTTACCACATGAGGGGACCAATCTGGTTTCTACAATATGGCCAGTTCTACTGTAGATACAAGTCTCACATTCATAGGAAATCTGCATAATTACCTTCACGTGGGAAGCAGGCTTTGTCCTATAAATTTTGTTGTTGGAATCCAAAGTAACTACAAGAATAGGACAATAACTTATCTCTGAGGCTTTGAGCAGATAAGATGTTTTCTACAAAGCAGTGATGAATTTGCCAACCTACAGAGCTAAGCAGGTGACCTGAAGTATAGGACACACACATGCACACACGTGCGCGCACACACACACCAAAGGCAGAGACACTAGGCTTTTATCCAATCTTTAGTTACCCTGTGGGTCCAAGTGGAGCCCAAGCTCTCAGCAAAAGTAGCTACTATATGCCCATTTCAGTTTCACACTATATATTCTTTGGCTTTGTACAATATTTAATTATTTTTGAGATTCTAACTCTGTAGCCCAGGCTGCCTCAGGTGGCTTCAAACTCATCAAAGGGAGAGGAGGATGGGTAAAGAGCTAGCACTGCACAGATGTAAACTACCACATCCAACTGGTTTTCGAAGGTTTAATGAAAAAGAAAAACTATTGCTATATTTCGCCAAACAACCATGTTGTCTAACCAGAAGCACTTTGCCCATCGGTAGTCTTTTCTTTAGAAATTGTGCTTCTTATGACTGACTGCAAGATGAACTTTGGTGGAAGTGTTTAAAGAATCTGTGGGTTTACGTACAGTGTCCCAGTGGATATCTCCTGTAGCAATTCCAGTTCCTCTTTCTTGAGGATATAGCTTATGCAGACGGCATCAGTGAGACCTTCTCTCCTTACTGGTTTTGGTTTGATTTGGCAAAAGGGAGACACTAACAGGAGAGACTGAGGTAGTAGGGAGGGGCTGAGACACGGTGTTTGTTCCCACTCTCTACTTCTCTCCTGCAGGACCAAGGATGGCTAGAGTACCCACTGAATAACAGTGGTGCTATAGATCAACAAGATTTTTACCCCAGGAGATGTAGGATTAATGCTGCCTCTGCACTACCAGCGGCTGCTTACCTAAATGATGCCCATGCCTTTCTAAAGAAGTCCTTTACTAATTCTCCTCAAATTCCAAACCTGAGTCTGCAACTATGTCTGCCAGGAACTTGCTAGACACAAAGTTGTTTAACCCTTACTTCTCGTGGACCAGCTGCTGAGAGCGCGTCGGACTGCGGATCCCCTCCTTGATAAATCACAATCAGCCTCTTAAGAGGATTCCTGGATGACTGGGGTATACATTAAAGTTTAAAAAGCATCGGCTTGACACATCAGTGGATATAATCAAATCTAGCACCAGCATGTTAATGGCTTATTAAGAGACTATTATCTAGTCCTCAGTCTCCACTGGAGAATTCTTCTTTTCTTTTATTATTATTATTGTTTCTACTGAAGTGATAATGCAAAAATCTAAAATGGAAATGTACTTATTTGGAAAGCTTACAGAATCTTATGTAAAGTTTGTTCATTCTCATCTTTAAAAATGATTTCATTTTAAAATCAGTAGGATCTTTTGGAAGAAAAACACTCCTCACAGATATAGTCATGAATAACAACTAGGTCCACTTAGGCCAAACATCGTTAAAAAAGAGGGGAAAAGTGGAGCTGTCTGAGAGTCGGCCATATTGGATAGAAGCATTGGCAATTAGAGCTTCACTTGTCAGCACTAAGCTATTTATATTGATTTTTCTATCTGTACAAACTGGAAGTTTGGAATTTGGAATGAAGAACTAATTGTAAACAAGATCACTCTGGATGATAGAAAGAACATTTAGTCAATTTAAGAACACAATCCTCGATATTTTTTGACACTTAATCCGGTACAAAAGGCAAGCGAGGCTTCAGAGTTCTGTGGATTGGCTGGTCCATTTAAAACATTTCACATTCTTCAGAGGGAAAATGAGACATGCAGTATATACAGACAGCCCTAAAAGCCCCTTTCTAGGATAAAGAGATTTATGGGAAGGAAGCTTTGGTTAGTCACCCTCCTGAGTCTCTTAGAAAATAATTTAAAAATTCCTCATATTAGTGAGAAATGCTTGGTTTATAGTTTAAGCCTGTAATAAGGCATTCCATTCTCAATGATCGCTAGGTAGTCAATAGGCCTGAGTTGTATGGGACGCATAAGATGGTCTGATTAGATGGTCATCTGTCATCTGCCAGTCCTTTTGTTCTGTGCTTGTATTTGCTGTGGGGTGCAGTCCCTCAGACTTTAGGAGAGTGCCTGATTAAAGGTGGTACACCTCATTTCTAACCTGGCAATCTTATAATGGCCCCCACTCTGAACACAGTATCCTTACTATGTCTTTCTTCTATGTTGTCAGCAGAATACAAGAAAGCAGATACAGGCGGTCTTCAATTCTTGGGTTTAGAATAATGAGTCAAGAAGTGTGTGGTCACAGTGAGTACACATGAGTGAGACAGCTTACTCACATGGCTATCATTGTTGACTCCCCTGCCCTACTCTTTTCATTTATCCCTCTGTCCCTCTTTTCCCCCTCTACCCTCAGTAACCTCCTTTCTCCTTCATACCACATGTGGCTCTGCCTCCCCTCCACATCAGTCTCTCTTTCCCTACCTTTTGCTATCTGTCTAGTTTCATAGCCTGTAACTCTCACACTCATTTAAGTGTGCACACATAGACACGAAGATTAGGCTCTGTATATTAGAGATATGTAGCTTTTGTCTATCCAAATCTAGGTAGCCACCCTTACTATAATATTGTCTATCCATTCTTGACAGCTGAATAAAATTGCATTGTATATATGTACTGCATTTTCATTATCCTTTCTTCTGTTTGTGGACATCTAGGCTGGTCTCATTTCCTTACTATTATGAATAATGCCACAGTAGCTATGGATGTACACATGTCTCAGAGGTAGGGTATAAATCTTTTAGAAATATGTCCAGGAGTGGTATAGCTGGGTCATATGATAGTTATTCATAGTGACTTCTATAATTGCTGTATGAATTTACATTCCTATCAGCAATGGAGAGGGTTTTGTTTTTCTCATATTCATACCAGCATCTGTGGCCATTTGCTTTCCTGATCATAGTTATTCTGACCAGGCTGAGATGGAATCCTATACAATTTTAATATGGACATTCCTGTTGTCTAAGAATGTTAAACACTTGAAAAACACTTACTAGGCATTTATGTTTTTTCTCTCGAGAATTGTCTGTCCATTTCTTTCTTTTTTATTAGATATTTTCTTTATTTACATTTCAAATGTTATCCCCTTTCCTAGTTTCCCCTCTGAAAACCCCCTATCCCCTTTCCCTTCCTCTTGCTTACCCACCCACCCACTCCTGATTCCCTGCCCTGGCATTCCCCTACACTGGAGCATAGAACCTTCACAGGACCAAAGGCCTCTCCTCTCATTGATGTCCCACAAAGCCATCCTCTGCTACATATGCAGCTGGTCTCTGGTTGGTGGTTTAGTCCTTGGGAACTCTGAGAGTACTAGTTAGTTCATATTGTTGTTCCTCCTAAGGGGCTGCAAGCCCTTCAGCTCCTTGGGTCCTTTCTCTAGTTCCTCCATTGGGGACCCTGTGCTCATCCATTGGTTGGCTGTGATCATCCACTTCTGTATTTGTCAGGCACTGGTAGAGCCTCTCAGGAGACAGCTATATCAGACTCCTGTCATCAAGCACTTGTTGGCATCTGCAATAGTGTCTGGGTTTGGTAAGTATATATATGGAATGGATTCCCAGGTGGGGCAGTCTCTGGATGATCATTCCTTCAGTCTCTACTCTACATTTTGTCTCTGTAACTCCTTCCATGGGTATTTTGTTCCCCCTTCTAAGAAGGACCAAAGTATCCCCACTTTGGCCTTCCTTCTTCTTGAGTTTTACATGGTTTGTGAATTGTATCTTGAGTTTTCCAAGCTTCTGGGCTAATATCCACTTATAAGAGATTGCATACCATGTGTGTTCTTTTGTGATTGGGTTACCTCACTCAGGATGATATTTTCTAGTTCCAACCATTTGCCTAAGAATTTCATGAAGTCATTGTTTTTAATAGTTGAGTAGTACTCCATTGTGTAGATGTACCACATTTTCTGTATCCATTCCTCTGTTGAAGAACATCTGGGTTCTTTCCAGCTTCTGACGATTATAAATAAGGCTGCTATGAATATAGTGGAGCATGTGTCCCAATTACATGTTAGAGCATCTTTTGAGTATATGCCCAGGAGTGGTATTGCTGGATCCTCAGGTAGTACTGTCTAATTTTCTGAGGAACCACCAAATTGATTTTCAGACTGGTTGATCCAGCTTACAATCCCACTAGCAGTGGAGGAGTGTTCCTCTTTTCTCCACATCCTTGCCAGCATCTGCTGTCACCTGAATTTTTGATCTTAGCCATTCTGACTGGTGTGAGATGGAATCTCAGGGTTGTTTTGATTTGCATTTCCCTGATGACTAAGGATGTTGAACATTTCTTTAGGTGTTTCTCAGTCATTCAATATTCCATAGTTGAGAATTCTTTGTTTAGCTTTATACCCCATTTTTAATAGTGTTATTTGATTCTCTGGAGTCTAACTTCTTGAGTTCTTTCTATATATTGAATACTAACCCTCTATTGGATGTAGGACTGGTAAAGATCTTTTCCCAATTTGTTGGTTGCAGTTTTGTCCTATTAACAGTGTACTTTGCCTTACAGAAGCTTTGCAATTTTATGAGGTCTCATTTGACAATTCTAGATCTTAGAGTATAAGTTCTGTTCAGGAAAATTTCCCCTGTGCTCATGTGCTCGAGGCTCTTCCCCAACTTTCTTTTCTATTAGTTTCCGTGTATCTGGTTTTATATGGAGGTACTTGATCCCCTTGGACTTGAGATTTCTACAAGGAGATAAGAATGGATCCACTTGCATTCTTCTACAGGCTAACTGTCAGTTGAGCCAGCACCATTTGTTGAAAATGTTGTCTTTTTTTCCACTGAATGGTTTTGGCTCCTTTGTCAAAGATCAAGTAACCATAGGTGGGTGGGTTCATTTCTGAGTCTTCAATCCTATTCAGTTGATCTACCTGCCTGGCACTGTACCAATACCATGAAGTTTTTTTTATCACAATTGCTCTGTAGTACAACTTGAGGTCAGGGATGGTAATTCCACCAGAAGTTCTTTTTTCTGTTGAGAATAGTTTTCACTATCCAAGGTTTTTTGTTATTCCAGATTGTCGCGAGCACTTGCCAGACCTTCGCCTGGGGAGCCGGTTGTAACAGATGACAGAGGCGTTTGGTTGGTTTTATGCGTATATTCAACAGAACAAATACAACACCACAGGAAACAAGTCAATCCAAAGACTGCAGCTATGATTGCAAATATCATAGGGTCAAACATTATCACTACGGCTTGAACCTGGCAAGACGCTAGGTTCATGCCCTACAAATGCTTGCTAAGGGTCATCATGGGTATACGACCTGATGGCGCGCTCGGAGGGAGGTCTTCCTCCTCGGTTCCGGCTCGGACGTGTCTCGGCTCCTTCGTCAGGATCACTTTCTTGATCCGCCGGCGTATGCCGATTCTCTGGGCATACGGATGCTCAATCAGCCGTAGGCGGTGATGGATGCTTAGTCTGGTGCAGCAGATGCTGAGTATGAATGTGCTGGTTCGGGTCCAGTTAATTCGGGCATTCGGGCGTCCGACGTGAACTCTAGATGCGAGTCATGTCGAATGCCTCGATGTTCCGTAGCTTGAGGTTTTTATACTTGGTCTCTGCTTTATCGGCCTTGTCCGGTCGTGTCTGTTTATCACTCCCTTATGTCATGGGAAACTCCAGGGGAACTTCACTCTTATCATTTCACTGCACACATCCTATTTCTATTTCTGGTTATGTTTCTAATGTCTACCTGGCCTTCTGGCCTTACATGTTCCTTACACAGATGAATTTAAAAATTGCTCTTTCTAACTCTGCAAAGAATTGAGTTGGGATTTTGATGGGGATTGCATTGGATCTGTAGGTTACTTTTGGCAAGACGGCCATTTTTACTATATTAATCCTGCCAATCCATGAGCATGGGAGACCTTTCAATCTTCTGAGATCTTCGATTTCTTTCTTCAGAGACCTGAAGTTCTTGTCATACAGATCTTTCACTTGCTTAGTGAGAGTCACACCAGTGTAGTCTGTTCATTTCTTTATCTTATTAATTGAATGAATTTTGGGCATCTAATTTTTGTAGTTTTTCACATATTCTGGATATTAGCTCTTGTCTAAAATATAGCTGGCAACAATTTTCTTTTATTCTATGGGCTGTCTGTTTACTCTGTTAAAAGTTTATTTTGTAGTTTAGGGCATTTAGAATTTTATGTAACCCTGTTTGTTATTCTTAGGGATATTTTCTGGGCTACTAGAGTCCCAATCAGAAAGTTCTAACCAAACTATTTCTTGAGGTGTACTCCCTGTTTCAGGTTTTATATTAACATCTTTGATTCACCTTGAGTGTATTTTCATTCAGGGTGAGAGATGTGGATCTGACTTCACTCTTCTATGTTTGGTAAAAATATTCAAAGAAGACCAATGGAGCATAAGAGATGATCTCCAAAGTAAACTCACATAACTGTGGACAATTTGACAGAAGTGTTGAGAACATATATTGGAAAAAAAAAAAGACAACATATTTAACAAATGGTTATTAAGAGCAGTGTACCATGGCATGGTGACAAAGGACAAGACTCTGACCCAACATTATATAGTCACTCCTAACCTTGTGCTTACTTGCTACATAAAGTGACAGACTCTTTGTGCCCTAGTGTCTTCAAAGGAGACTCAATTACTCTTATTAATGAGGTTGTTTTGAACTTTAAAAGCACTTAGAATAGTGTCTGGCAAATAAAGGGGATGTATTTACATTTATTGCAATGAGAACCTTGCTCAGCAAATATAATGTTGTCCAGAAAAATACCTTAACATCAGGAGTTAGTAATGAAATTTTCACTTTTTGAGTTTGCTTAATGTTTTTCTAAATTATCATTATATATTAATTGCAAAAACTTGTGAAATTTACAACCACTAGCATTTTAATGTATTTTTCTTGGATCTTTTCTCCAAATATGCTTGTAAAATAAGTATATGTATATCTATTAAAAACAATTATATGTTCTTTCTCATCCACAAATAAAATTAAAATATATAACCACATATTTATATAAATATCCATATGTTTGATTTATTATAAACATGTATCTGTATATTATGTATTTGTGGTGGTTTGAATGAGAGATATCCCCTATAAACTCAGATATGTAAACAATTTGTTCCCAGTTGGCAGCATTATCTGGGGAGGTTTAGGAAGTGTGGTCTTTCCTGGAGGAAATATGCCACTGGAGGTGGGCTTTGAGCCTTTAAAACCTCATGCCACTTTCGGTTTGTCCTTCTGCTTCATGCTTGTCATTGAGATGTGAGCGCTCAGCTTCCTGATCCTGCTGACATGCCTCGCCACCCTATTAGGTGCTTATTCCTCTGCAACAGTGAGCCAAGCAAGCTCTTCCATTAGTCATCTTTTTGATCATGGCATTTTATTCCATCAACAAAAAGATAACTAAGGTAATATTATTAGATGTTAAAATAAAACACTCATATGTAAATGTTTTATCACATAAGTGATCCTGTTTATATAGTTTATTTTCATATTTAAGTAATTATATATTTATTGTGCATGTGAATTACGTGTTAAGCGTGTTTTTGTTATGATGTGCAGTTTTCATAAAGAAGTTTAGGACATTGCAAAGAGAGGACTGCATGGCAGTAACAGAATAAACTGTGCACATTTTTAAAATTAAAAAAAAACATCTAATTTACTTTCACTATACCCTTTTAATTAAATATAATTACCTCCTCATGCCAACAAGTATCCTTTGAAAACATGAGGGTTTTTTATATATAAGTTAAAACGCTTAAAATGTGACTCTATGTGTCTTGAAGAATCTGGCATCCACTCTAGCCTTGGGTATGTATAACTTTCTTTTTCTTAACTAGCTTCCCATAACCCCCACCATGCTCACGCTATATTAAAACCTTGTCTTAAAAAACTTTAACATTGCCTCAAGAGAAGAAATAAAGCATGCTTCTTAATGTCTTTTAAGTATCAGATTACATGGATGCCACAATATATTATCCCAACTTCTGTTTTCTTTTTCTTTCTTCTTTTGTCTTGCTTTTTGCCTATTTCCAATTACTCCTCATAAACAATACTGCTTTGATGAACCGTCTTTTACATACATTTTTATGCACTGACTTCCTCTTTCAGTCAAGATGGAGTAACCATGACCAGATTTATTTTCCACATCAAACGACTCCAGCAATCAGAAAGAACACAAAACACTAAATTCAGACATTGAACAGCAGACAGCCTGAGACAGTGGTCTCCAAAGAGAACAGAAACAAATGAGATGAGTCAATGGTTGTCCCATTTGCCTGGAAAGAGATCCAGATTGTATCCCAAGAAGAGAGAACACAGGGAGAAGCCAGTAGTTTCCTTGTGTTGGGGAAGTCTTCAGTCAGATTCAAGTAGCTGGAGGTTCAGAGTCGAGCCAGAGAGGAAGCTGATCAGAAAGAAAGCTCCACAGAAACTTGACCCTGCCAAGGATCTCCATGTATAAACGAGGAAACTCTGGGAGGCAAAGGTATATCAAGGAGGAAATAAAATCAGGCACATGCTTACACCCACCCAGGAAGAAACTATTCCTCCTCACCATAAGGCACACTTCATAATACCCAGGGTATGACAAAAGTGCTTAGACAGCAATAATTATTTTCATTGTGGAGTGAAATTAGTTCTAAACTGAAGTCTTTCTTGCCTCAGAGAACAAAGTTTAAACACAAGACTGGAAACAAAAAAACATCTGCAGTGATCTTAACTGCTATTGTCTGCTAGAATGCACGAGATGGCTCGTCACAAACCTCCATGCTAACCTAAGGAGCAATGGTCAGCAGACAAGCTCACCTGCCCTGGAAGAGAGGATACCTGAGTCCGTTACTGTCAATCCATGAACTCATCCAAATACAGAACGAGCATTTACCATTGGCTCATTTTCTGTGTTTTAAATCATCTAGAAAGGCCACCATTGGGTTTGTTCGCAGAGCTGTTGTAAAACTATGATTTGGGAATCAGATATGGCCCCAATTCCATAGCACCCTCCAAACAGCATTTCTGAAACACACCATGATAAAGAGAAAGACACACACACACACACACACATACACACACACACACACACACACATACAAACACACACACATACACACACACATACATACACACACATAC
>JADRCD010082281.1:0-26831 GCA_019843815.1 Montemys delectorum | reverse complement strand
CATGTGATTTTTCTTATAGGAATTTCAGTAATAGATGTTTCATGGCTACAATAGCAGACCTACAAAACCAAACCATCATCAAACAGGCCTCATGCTTGACTGTCTCTAGATTTTGTAGATCTGTATCACATCCTGCATGATTATTACATTTACTTATATATTTGTGCATGCATGTGGCGTGCTCATTCTCACACACTTATATTGTCTTTCAATGATGGCAGTTTTGTGAGACTGGTGAGTTAGATGGCTTTAAGACCATGATTAGCTATAACAATTATCTGATCCGATCATATCACCTTCTCCAATGAAAGGCCACACTTGTTTGTTGCCTGTTCCTAGAGCCCTGGGCTCCTGTAAATTACATAGTCACACTTTCTTTGCAATTCTCAACATTGAAACCTACTGTCCTGTATTTGCAAACTTGCCATTTTTTATACATTGTTGCTTCTTGTTTGATATAAACATTACTCTTCTTTAACTATCTTATCTTTCTCTTCATTTCCTCTTGTATGCTTGCTTCTTGGCATTCTCTCTCCATCCATTTTCTTCCTTCTTTCCTTCCTTCCTTCTTGCCTGCCTGCCTGCCTGCCTTTTTTGGTTGTTTTTGTTTAAGAAATGGTCTCACTATATAATCCTGGATGGTCTTGAACTTGCTTTGTAGACCAGTCTGGTCTTGAACTCACAGAGATCCACCTGCCTGACTGCCAGTAGCTAGGATTAAAGTAGTACACCACCACACCAGGCTTCTTTTTTTTAATTTTTAAAAAGAATTATTTATTTATTTAGTTTATGCATATGAGTATACTGTAGCTGTCTTCAGATACACCAGAAGAGGGCATCAGATCCTATTACAGATGGCTATGAGCCACCATTTGGTTATAGGGAATTGAACTCAGGACCTCTGGAAGAGTTCTTAACTGCTGAGCCATCTCTCCAGCCTTTTAAAAAATCTTTTTATTTTAGATTTACTTACTTTTTTATGTGTATGAGTGTTTTGCCTGCATGTGCATATGTGCACCAAATGCATGCCTAGTGCTCATGGAAGTACAAAGAGGGTGTTGGATCCTCTGGAATTGGAGTTACATGAATATCTTAGGGTTTTAATTCTGTAAACAGACACCATGACCAAGGCAATTCTTATAAAGGACAACATCTAATTGGGACTGACTTACAGGTTCAGAGGTTCAGCCTATTATCATCAAGGCAGCATCTAGACAGGCTTGGGGCTGGAGGAGCTGAGAGTTCCACCTCTTATCCTGAAGGCAGATAGGAGAATACTGGCTTCCAGGCAGCTAGGATGAGGGTCTTAAAGCCTACACCCACAGTGACTCCTCCAAATAGTGCCACTCCTTGGGCCAAGCATATTCAAATCACCACAATGAGCAATCATGTGGGTACTGAGTACTGGACACAGTAGCCAGTGATCTTTGCTGTTGTGCCATTTCTCTAGCCCCTCCATCCAATTTCCTTTCCATATTATCATTACACTTTAAGCTACTATCTCTCCATACCTTGGCACACAGCTTTCTATCATCCTGTGGGGCCCATCTTTTTAAAAGAAGGCTTTGTTTTATCCACTCAAGTCAATATCTTGCTTCATCTCAAACCATCTTCCCTTCTTTCCCATATCTTTTTTTATTTCTGATTTTATAAACAGAGTAGGCCAGATAGACTTGTGAAAGAAGGAGAGACTGGAGAGATAAGGATCTGGCAGAGTGACAGACCACATCAGCTGCCCATGGGTTGGTGACATTCTCACATGCCTTGGAGAAGAGAAGCATAGAAGTTCTTAGGAAAGGTGAAAAAAATATAGTAAACGGTACCTGTGATTAGTCAACAGAAGCTGGGTGAACCTTGTGAGCAGATGAGTCATAAAAGATGAAATATGGCCAATAATAGTGTGGGAAAATGCTTGAACTTACAAGGAATTGGCAAAGTTTCTGCCTGTATTCAAAGCGATAATGACTGATGCATGAGGGTGTAGGGGACACACTGAGACAATGCTAGAAATAAAGCAAGCTTTCTGCAGCGGTCTAGCAATATACATCTGGACTGTAAACATCTATAGTCTTTGATCCCAAAACTACTCCATTTAGGATTTAACACAAGAAAATAAATGGAGGAGTAAAGGTAAGTTTAGATTTAAAATCATTGATAATTTTTGCCTTGGTTAATCCTAAGAGTAAAGTAGGATTGTGGGGAAGGAAAAGAAGGTTTGTGTCTATTGGGGGAAATTTTTCCACGAATGTACAATCAACTATTGTACATCTACATCATGTATCCATTAAAAAGAATGATACATTTTTCACTGTAAAATAGGAAAGAATAGTAATTGGAAAGGACAGGACAGGGAACAGTAAGTGTAGTCTGATCCTGTTTGTCTAAAGACAAGTGCAATGAGCATGGCCATATAAGTTCTCTCAGGCAGACGCCTCTGGTATGTTTAGTCTCTCTCTACTTTAGGCACTTCTGATTTGTCACAGTTTAAATATTTTCTAGAAATATAGAACATAATAAAATTATGCACAATTTAGAAAACCTCTTGTGCTTTTCTGTAAGAATGAACTAATAGAGAAAAAAATTAAGTAGATGCAATGTATGGTGGTTTGAGTGAGCTATCCATCCTATTCTCAGGCATTTGAATAATTGGCCCTGCTGGTGGCCCTGTGTAGGCAGGCCTAAGAAGTGTGGCCTTACTGGAGGAAGTATGTCACTGAGGGCAGGTTTTAAGAGCTTAAGGGCCTGTGCTTTTTTTCAGTTCTCTGTTTCCTGCCTGGGGTTTAAGATGTCAGTTTTCTGCTTGCAGCTCCAGTTGTCATGCCTGCCTGCTGCCACACTTTTCCGACCACCATGGTGATAACTGGTCTTAGTCCTCTGGAACTGTAAGCCCTTCTGTAAGTTCCTTTGATCTTGGGGCTATATCACAGCAATAGAAACCTAAAACACGATAATAACACCTGGCTTTTACACTATAGAAACATTCTACTCCTCATGAGATAAACTTAAACTGCTTGTCACAAGTTCATTTCTGTAAGCCTTTTGTGTAAGCTGTATTCCAGTCTTGAGAGACTTATGCAGGAGGATTTCCCTAAAAGTTCTAGACTACCCTGGGACTACATAGTGCTTCTGAGGCTAGCCTGGCCTAAATAGTGAGACCCTATATCAAAACAAAACAAAAAAATCTAGTTGTGTACACTTATTCTTAAAAGACAGTGTGATTGGGCTATGAATGCAGATCTCCCTGTGCAGCTATCATTATCATCCTCGTCATCATCATATGTGTGCATATACTTTGCCTGCATAGAAGTCTGTGAGCCACATACATGCCGTGTCCATAGAAGCCAGAAGAGGGTGTTGGATCCCCTGGAACTAGAGTTAGAGATACTTATGAGCAGCCATGTGGGTGTTGGGAACTGAACCTAGGTCCCTCTGGAATAGTGACCATACAATTGGCTCATTGTTCTTAGTAACCCATTAGCTATTCTTAATACAACTATTAGATTTATCTAGACATAATGAAAGTGTTCTCTCCAACACATCTATCAAATCCAAAATACTTAGCTGGGTGGTGGTAGTGGTGGTGGTGGTGGTGGTGGTGGTGGCACACGCCTTTAATCCCAGCACTTGGGAAGCAGAGGCAGGCGGATTTCTGAGTTCGAGGCCAGCCTGGTCTACAAAGTGAGCTCCAGGGCAGCCAGGGCTACACAGAGAAACCCTGTCTCGAAAAAACAAAAAAAAAAAAACAAAACAAAACCAAAATACTTTTCATCAAGAAATACATGTCACCATTGAAGATGTTAAAAGACACTGCCTAGATTCAGAATCTCCCTAGAGCAGCCTTGAGACAGGAACTTGAGAGTACATCCTATATAGTTATGGGCAAAGTTAGACAGAGCAGGAGGACAGAAAAGTATAAGATTTGTTAACAAATGGGTGCTATGACAGACCAATCTGTAGTCTGGTCATTCTGTAAGCATTCTAAAAAATTTTCTAGAAAGAATCACAGAACTATCCACTGGCATCAAGGGAGTCCTGGGGCTTTATCCTCATCACTCGCAAACAAAGTGTCAGGGCTGCTCCTGGAACTTTTCAGCCACGGAAATGTGAGCCTGGGGCATATATTAAGGTATATGGGCCAAACAGGCTAACATTTGAAGTATGTTTATCAACTAAACAAAGCCTTACAATCCCAAGGAGCACAAATGGCCTTACATTAAGATAAAGAATCTGGGGCAAAAGATTAGCTCACTCTCTGAAAAACAAACAGGCAAAAAGCATCTACCCATGCTCCAAATACACTGAGAGATCCATGTACATTTCCAGTCTTGGTCCATGCAAGGGAAAGACACTGACACAGCTATTCATATTATTTTAGTCTTCTTGCAATCCCAGTAGAGTCTTCTAGGTCCTAATCCTATATCCTTGTGAAATTTTCATAATATCATCACTATGGCTACTCTTACCCTAAAGACCAATCACTATGAAATTATGTCAGAATTTTGAACAAAGTATGGGGTAAGATTTAAGAGAAATTTTTATCTGACAAACTCATTGTTGAGAATCAGTTTCATAGAGAGGTCCCGATTTGAGTCTATTAAAAAACAATCTATAACTTCACTATAAGGAGAGTATTTATTAGAACAAGTGAAACATCCCGAGCTCTGCCAGGACACTGAGGTCATGCTAATGTGAGAGCCAATGAGACTCTGCTTTAGTAGAAAAGGTAATAATCTACACGCCACTAGCAGCCAAGTCTGCCTTGATTTAAACTGCACACAGATCGAGAAAACATTTCAGGAAATCCTATCAATGGTTCATCTACATACATCAGTGGAAAGGCCCCTGTAGCTCCCTGCATGACAGCTGAGACAAGGCTGTCTCTGCTGTCACCTGTACTGAAGCAAAGGCATGTCTCCTACATTTTGTTCCTCCGATTTCCTAGGAGGACACACCCTACCTCACAGGAAGTAAGGGAAAAGGCAGTCCTCTCTGACACCTCTGGCCCCAGTGCAGCTATATAGCCAGCCACTGACTCAAAAATAATTCCCAGAAAACTCCAAAGCAGCCCACCCACAAGGCCCACAGCCCTATACCCACTCCCACCACCCAAACATCATTCAGATTTGGAGTCTTCTGAATTGAACCCTAAGAACACAAGGGTAAACTACCATAGAAGGTTCTGGCTAGGTGCTAATCACTGAGCTCTGACCTCAAAGAACCACACAATGTCTCAGGAATATACCACTGATCTTCCTTTAAAATTACTATGATATAGAGGACAAGACTGCAGCCAAGCAGGCTCACAGTGGGCTGCCTGCAGTTGAAGCATTTTTATTCTCTTAGTTAAAAAGAAAAAAAAAAAAGAACTTCATAATTCTTGATTCTCAGCAGGTCTCTAGACCTATATGCTATGTATCTGTCTGGGATATTTTTTTCCTGCCCAAGAATATCACAGCAACATAAAGACTTGCATAGCAAGGAAAACTGCCAGGTCCGTGTGCTCTTTTCCCAAACACAGAGGCCTCCGCAGCAATGACATGTACTGGCTCCAAAAGGAAAGGGAATGGATGCAGAGGGACACTTCACCTGGCTCGCTGGGCTGGAAGACTTTATTCAGATCCAAGGAGGAGGCTCTGGAATGGGTTTTCTGTGGCCGTGGTGGTGGGGTGGGAGGGTCCTCACCCCTTTTCATGGCCTCTTCTATGGAGGTGCTAGAATAAGATCTGTAGCAAAATAAGGGACGGTCAGAGGGAAAGGAGCAGAGCTTTACTCCCTGAAGCTGGGTTGCAACAGGAAATGCCCCAGTGTCAAAATGACTGCAAAGAACACACAAGGTGACAAAAGGTAGTCAGAAATTCTACTGTCCCTTAAATGCCATTGTGTATAATGATTGTCCAAACACAACCATGATTGGAATCTTTTGACCTTAGTATATACTAGGCCTAAGTTTACAATTTCTTCAAAAATGTTTTGTATAAACTCAAATCAGTTTCTGTGATAGTTGTTAATAAGAACACTGTGTAAGCCTTTCAGCTTGCATCCTTCTGTGTTTTGGGAAAAGGGCTTCATGGTATTAACTGATTAAAACCCTGTTTTACTGGCAATGTGATCACAGGCACATGTGGAATTGAGACAGCCACACTGACCAAGAACTCAAACACAAGGCTCATGCCACAAATGATGCTTCTGAAAGGGAAACACAGCAATCAGCTTCAGTGGGTTAGCCAGCCTTGCCCTGAAAAATAAGGGTTTTATGGAAAATTTCAAAGCAAAGGCTTAATTTTAACTTTCTTTAAAGTGTAGCAAAGCACAGCTAACTTGGTAACTTCTGACACTATAATAGTAACATTTAAAGAAAATGGAAGAAAAGCCAGAATGTTGCAAACTCCCATCTGTTTCAGTTTTTAAGGTGTTGGTTCAGTGCTTGTGAAGCAGAGAAGAAATCTTCCTAGGGTAGTAGCTAGGATAATGACAACGTAATTGTTTTCTATGTCAGTTCAACACCATACTTTTTGGTTTATTGATAAGGACAGGTTCCCAATATGATGATCAGGAAAAACATGGAGAAATGTGTCCATCTCTTCTATTCACTTTCTCAGCTGACTGTGTGTCAAAGCAGAAAGCAGAAAATTACCTCTGAAGCCAGATACATCTGAGAAAGAAATTACCTTCAGAAAACTGGCTTTTGTAATTAGCTATTACAACAGTTCTTCCTAAATTAGAGTTGATCAATGGCTATTAAATTCCTTTACTTTTGGTAAAGCTGTTTCTGACAAAGTGGAGTTTTGTTTGCTTTTAACTTTTATTAGGTTTGTTCCTTGACCACTTCCTACATGTGTAATGTGCCTGTGGATTATTATAGCCCCCTCTCTAAGTTCTCTCCCATTACTATTATCCTGCTTCCTCTCAAGTCTCCTTCCCACATTCATGAGGATTTTGCTTGTTATTTTGTTTTGTTTCTTTGTTTATTAGACCCACTGAGGTTTATGTATGTGACTACAGGCTTGGAACTATCCATTTGTGCTTGGTGAACTCCTTGGTGGGTATGAAACTAGACACAATGGCTGCTCCTCTTACAGAATCCATCAGTAACCAATAGTTCAGCAGGGAGGGGCAGGGTCCCAAGAGGTCCAATTCATAATTCACTGTTGCTAGGCAAGTTTTTTCTTTCCCAAAAACAAAAGTTTCTCAAGGTCTCTCTGTGGTATCTGCAGGTTTTGTTTGTCTTGCAAGGAATCAATCTTTAAGACAACCATAATAATGGTATGGAGGAATTCTCTTTGGTTGATCCTTGTAGTGTAGCTGGCTAGACAGACAAGGCAAACGAAGACAAGAGCTAAGGGAAATGTTCTCTAACTCTGTCAAACAGAGCCAAAGGGAATCAACAATTGCTCTATAAAGTAAGCTAGAGTTCCTAGCTAGAAGTTTTAAAAAAAAAAAAAAAGCTGTCTATGCCAGGTACAGCTTTGGTGACATGTTCTATTCAAGGAAGAAAGTGTATACACATATACATACAATCCCATACCTCCTATCTGTATATGATCTTCATGTTTATATTTTTACATGGAAAGGTAATGAATATCAATAAGTAAGACTGTATGGTATGACTGCGGTGAGGTAAAATATAATGTAAAAGTGATCAGCAAATGATGGACAACATCATAGCAGAATGGTCATTTTCCCTCTTACTCTTATACTTCTATAAGTTCTTACCACTTGACAAATGAGAACAAAAATGCTTTGACAGTCTTAATCTCAGTAAATAGTCCGTCAGAAATAAGGAAAATAAAATTATCTACATTGGACCAGGAGGCCAACTTCTGAAAGAATAATATATTAAATTTGTCCATCCTAGAGGAGGATGTGACTTTGGGATTTTGTACTTTCATTCATAGTTAGGGGAGAGAAGAACTCAGCAGAAGCTATATTTATGAAGTTCAATTTAATGGCTAATCTGGTGCATATCAAAGCCATACTTATGAAGTTCAATTTGTGGCTAATATAGTATATATCAGCTCATTTCTGTAATTCATGGAAGGTCTTTCTTTTAAAATATTGACTTATTTATTTTATGTATATGAGTACATTGTTGCTATCTTCAGACACACAAGAAGAGGGCATCGGATCCCATTACAGATGGTTGTGAGCCACCATGTGGTTGCTGGGAATTGAACTCAGGACCTCTGGAAGAGCAGTTGGTGCTCTTAATCCCTGAACCATCTCTCCAGCCCATGGAAGGCCTCTCTTGTTGTAAAAGTAGGTTAATATTATCATTTCTATATCCCAAAGTTTATACAGACTAGTATGTAAAGAATCTGCCAATCCTTAAAAAAAACAGAATGATTAAATATAGTCACAATTGAAAGAGTGACCATACTTTTCTTTTTACTCAAATTGTTGTTTAAAATAAATACTAATGTATCTGTGGCTTATCTGAACGAAAAAGTGAAACCTGAATTCCTTGATTTACATTGAGATAGTATTTCTTAAATTCAAGTGCATAAAATATGATACAGTTTAAATCAACTTGGGGGATGGTGTAGAGGAGCTGAAGCTGAAGGAGGAAAATTTGCAAAGCAAAAAAAAAAAAAAAACAAAAAACAAAAAAAACAAAACAAAAAAAAAAAAACCCAACAACCAACCAAACATGGTAGCCCATATTACACTACAGCTCTACTGCTTAAAAGTGACTCCAATATTTCTTGTCCTCAGTGCCCTAACTCCTTCAGTGTCTCTTTATTTCCCCTCCACTCCTCTCTTCAAAGTCTGATAACAGCCACAACTATGTTCTCTTGGTTTTCTCTCTTTTGTTGATGGTTATTTAAAACTGTGAAGCTGAGAAAAGGCACCAAGAATAATAGTTCAGACTCTAGGTAGTGCTTACCTGAAGCCCAGTGCCTCCCTGAAGTCACCATAAACGTTTTCCCTTCTATAGATTTTCTATTCCAGAGTTCTTACTGTTTAGGTGTTCACATTCACAGAAACTTTTGTTGTTACCGTTTAACCCTAGTTCCCTCTTAACAAAGCTATACCCCTCTATTACTTATCATCCTACCCCAGCTCAGTCATGTTACACAAACTACTTCCAGATAACAATAGCCAGCATCTTCTAGCACTAATGCCCACAAAAACTAAAAAAAAAAAAGGCTGTCAAGCATCACTAAGTAATTGAGGCAGGCCACCCTTGAGAAGTGAAATGGCCCATCTCTTTAGATTCAAGTCTAAAGGTAAACCAGATAGTGATTTGGATGTGGTTTTGTAGGGGAGGGGGACTATTTACTTCTAGGCAGGGAAAAGGCACAAAGGGCATCAATTGAGAAATTAAATAAACACTACCTGGATCTTGGTCTTGCTTTGAGACTGTTGCAGTCCTTAGAAGTTGCTGAAACAAAAGATTATTGTTGGTTCCTTGGCTTCTCATTTCTCAGCTAATCAGGGTAGAGAGTAGCACCTGGGCTAGCACAGAACACAGCAGCAAGCGAAAGTGAGGTTGGTGTACCCATGTGAGAATGCAAGGGCTTCCACATTATGGTAATTCTTATTTTACTTTTAAAGTTAAAAGCAAGAGAAGGAAAGAAGTCCAGCAAGTTTTCTTTCATTGAAACGCTGAGAGGCCATTCTCAAGTCTAAATTTTTTTTTAAGTCTAAATGGATTAATGGAGACATTCCAAGATAAAAAGACAACCCACTTAAGAGTTTGTCTTTTTATATAATGATAGATTCCCACCTGAGGGCTTTGTGGTCTCTCATGATAGTCTAATAATAGACTTGAAACCAGTCTCCCACAAAGGTTAGGAATATATCTAGCTGCATACCTTCTTTAACTATATAATGTTACCAGAGTCAGATATAGTGGCTAATACCTGAATTCTAGAGGCAGAGGCAGGAAGAGTGCCAAAAGTTCAAGGCCAGTTTTGTCTATATATTGAGTTAGGCCAGCCAAGATTAATTTAAGGAGACCCTGTGCAAATGCATGCATGCGTGTGTATGTACGCATGTGTGTACATATGTGTGCACACACAGAGCACCATGGTTACCATGGTCACGAGAAAGCTGAGTTCTTGCCAAAAAAGTAAAAAGGTGTGAAGCTTTTCCTATAAGAAAATATCCATAGCTGGGTGTAGCTGCTCATGCTTATGATCCCAGCACTTGGAAAGCAGGCTCAGGAATATCACCATGGGTTTGAGGGCAGCCTGTGTTACACAGCAAATTCCAGAATAGCCTGGCTAACCTACAGAATGAAACCCTATCTCAAAAAACTCCCTCTATAAAAAAGAAAAAAAGAATGAGAAAATACTCTGGTTCCCCTGTCACTGTAACCAAATCATACAAAGAATTCTATGGATTAAAATGTGTTCAACCATACTTTTCCTCATGAAACCTAAATCAGAAGCTCATGTACTTGCTGTCAATAGCCATGGAGCCCACATTCCCATCAGTAGTGGGGAGTGATTAGAAACACTTACAAAAACATCAGTCCTCTTTTATGTTTCCACTTGTTTGCGGAAGGTGCCTTTAGAACCTCAGAGCTCTGCTATGGTTTTGCAAACACTGCAAGTTTTTATCATAAAAATCCACAGGAAGAGTGCAATGGGGAGAATATAATTTGTTTCTTTGTTTTACATATTTATCCAAAAGAAAGTGTCTTGCTCCGCTATTCCGTCCTCATTTACAGTGTTCCTAAGATAAAAGCCTCCTCTGGTAAGAAGCAGCGTAGATTGATGATGATCATTAAAACCCTTGGGTTAGACAAGCAAGGAAGAAAGGGAGCTCAAAGTCTCATAAATGCCAGCAAGGCACAAAGCAAACTCCCCAGAGAGTGAGCCTTTCCTTACATGTGGTCAGCTGCATAAAAAAGAGCCATTTCTCCTAACCTAGTGTGACCAGGCTTGTCTCAGCTTCCAAATGAAATGTTGCCATAGGCCCCTCCTCACCAACAAAAGTACAGGAAAGCCAACAAGACTCATATCATGCACACACACCTAGGCAATGAAGGAACAAGCCCTCCCTCCTTCCTATCAAACTCAGGAAGCAAAGAAAGGCAACCCTCCTCAGCCAAAGAGACTGCTCTGGAGCCAGGAGGCAAACCTGTGCCCAGACTCCCTCTGAGTAAGCCCACCACTGCTCCTCCATGGCCTTCTTCTCCTTCAGGACTCACTGCTTTCCAGAAATATTTCAGGAGCAAAAGTCCTATTCATGCTAAAACACTGTTTCCCACCATACCCACCATACCATGGTAACCATTATTTCCTGCCGTTAACTCCTTTGTCATCTGTCTTCAGCATTATCTTTGTGCTGCTGCAGGGGTGGGTGCGGAAGCAAGGGTGAGCTCTGCTAATGAGAGATACACAGACAAGCAGACAGACAAATGGAGTAAGGGTGTGAACGAGCCATGAAGAAAGGGAACAGAGACCAGGTTGGAGGGTCCAGAGACCCCAGGTGCTCCTCATCACTAACCAGCTAAGCTGCCCTTTCCTCACCTGGTAAACAATCCCTCTCTCAGAGACAAGTAAGAGATGGAGTCCTAGGAACATGAATGTCCTGCAGAATTGCAAACAGTTCCTTTTGTAGAGGATATAAATAAGGGTCCCTAATATTCTAGGCCTGAACATCTGGATTCTGAATTTAGTTCCTTACAGGATAAAAAGAGGTAGAGATGGAGCAGGTAGCAAAAGGGGAGGAATGCTGCAATGCAGGTCCATGAACTGCCCACTAGCAAGGGAACAACACCTGGAATTGCCCACAGCAGCCTGGAGACCATGCTGTGCAGGAACACCCTGCCATGATCCAGAAGCAAGATGACAACTACTACCGTGCACTGTGTGTGGTTGAATTAGGCTAGACTGGAACATGAGGCATGTTAGACATCTTAAACTCTACTAACACATATGCATTCAATAACTAAAAGGGTGAGAGTATGTTAGAAATGCTTAACAAGGAAATTCCATTCCCTGATGACTAGCACCCCTCTTCTATCGCCGACCATTTCGCCTTCACTGCTATCAGCAGAATTACCACCATGTGTGGTAATAATAAGCAGAGCAGAGACATATTTTTCCTCTCTACCTGCAAAGATGTATCCAAGGTACAGCTTGGTAAGGTTTCAGACTATAAAAGCCTCAACAGTGCCAGGCTAGTTAAGTCTTCCATCCACCACCCTGACAGCCCAACTCAGTTCCCCAGTGCATGTGAGTATCTGCAAAAATGGCAAGGGCACACTATGTTGCAAGCTCAAGCAAAAGCCAATGGATGGATCACAGCTTCTCATTTAGCTGGAGAGAAGGGGAAACGACAACTTCCTGGAACACTCCAGGCATGTTATCTTTCATCATCTTTCCAGGAAATGAGACAGGGAAGATGACACAGACCTAATGATTAACCTAAAAGCCTGCAATGGAGCTGAGAGGAACTGTCTCCAGTACATTGACTACCAGTATTATAATTACCATCTTGTGACTCTCCTATCTCCCAGAGGGAAACTGTGGTGACTTCCCAGGAAACAGGCTATTAAATGTTTGAGATGAGGGATTGCATCATATCCAGAAGGGGGCAGCAGTAGGAAGAATAAATCAAAAATCACACAGCATGTTCCCAGCCAGGCACTGTGAAACAAATTTAGATATACTTCATGTGCTGTGGCACACCTGTTAGGTTTTATCTGGTGGTGCCAAGTCCTAGTCAAAGAATGTTAAAAATGAAAACCATGGCCCATGCCTCAGAGAACACTTGATCTCATGCTGAAATCTCTGGAACAAATAGAAAATAGATTCTCAAAGCCTATAGGAGAAGCATTAATTTAACACTCCAAATTGAAATAGCTTTTACTAATACCATGTCGTGAAATTTACAAAGCATCTACCTTAATTTCCGAAATTAGAGACGCTTAGAATTGGCCTATGCAAACAGAACGTTTCCCCTGTGATGGATTGATCCAAATACATTTCAAAAGTCAAAATCAGGCTTGAGAATTCCCACTGATTTTAGAGTCATGATTGATTTACCATCTTAATTTCCTATTTTGCAGCATTGCTTTTAGGAGGCAGTGGTTTCCAAATAGGCCACATAGCAGAATCACCTGAAGGCTAGGATTTCTTCTATCCAGTCCTTCCTATCTCTTCCTATTTCTTCTTTCTCCATCCTACTTTTGCTTTTAAACTTCAAATGAACTTAGTATTTGGGAAACATAAGCATGAGCTTCAGTAGTCTACTGATTCCTTTGTTGCAACTTTAAACAAATAAGCTCAGGATGATAGTTATTCAACCAGAAGAAACATTATTTACATTCTAAATATGCAAGAGCAATAATAATAAAGAAGAAAGGAGAAACTTCATTCTGATCTTCATAACCAAAGATCTAAAGAAAAATGCTTTCTGGAGCCACTTGAACTTTAACAGGGTTCATCATGCTTCAGTAATGGCTCCATTAAGAGAGAGCTAGAGGAGGCTAGAGAGATAGCTTATTATTCTTGCAGGGGACCTGGGTTTAGATCCCAGCACCCACATGTCAGCTTACAACCATCTGTAACTCCAGTTCCAGGGATCCAACACCTCTTATTGACATCCATGGGCACTGCACATATATAAGGCATATATATGTGCTCAGGCATATACATATATACACACAAAAATTAAATAGATAGATAGATAGATAGATAGATAGATAGATAGATAGATAGGTAGGTAGGTAGGTTTTAAAGAAAGAGTTGAAAACATGGGCCCAGAAATTCTCTATGGTTTTCCAGACACATTTTCTCCAAGAAACTGACTTCATAGCTTTCTTTTTTTTTCTCCTTGGAATCTACTCCATGTTTAAACAGTACTTTCCTGGTAGGGAAGGATTATAAAGATATTTGAGATTGATATTTGGGCAATGAAAATACCAACTCTGGGCCTCTAGTTAATCCACCTTATGAGTTCCTTACTTTACACAGAAAGCAAAGGCATTTATCTGAACCACTGTCCCAATTTGGTACTTCTAAATTCAAACTGAATGAAATCTAAATTCAGAGCCTAAAGTCATCCTCTATCTAAAGAGAGGGAGAAGGTATAAAAGGCTTCTTGTTTTACAAAACACAAGCCAAAAATTTAGAGACAAACAGACACACTATCACGGACACAGCAATCTTCAGGTCACCAAACAGCTGAGAATTTACAATTACATTACTGGATAGAGAATACATTAAAATGGTTTCATCCTACCTGTATCCTCAGATATGTCCTTTGGTAAGGATTCGTTAACAGTACTTTTCAAAGCTAGTAGTATTTTGTTTCATGTTTAAGGAAGAAGAAAGAGAAAGGAGAAGAAAGAAAACAAAGGCCTTATGAAATTTTATTTCTGAGATACATTACATTAAAACAAATAATCCCTATCCATCAGTTTAAAAAAGGTCTTATAAACCTCTACAGTTGCTATAGCATTTCTAGAACAATGAAAACCACATAGAGCATGGAAACAGGTTCTCCATGGACAGAAGGAAGGCCTAATGTCAACTTTCTAGAGAGACAGTCACTAGTGGTTAGGAAGGGAAATACCAAAAAGGATCTAAAATTTCTCTTGTTTTCCTTCTTAACAGACAATCACTGACAAGAAAATGTTTGGGATTTAAACCCATGTTTTAATATTTTTTTAAGTGTTTTGTTAGTTGAGGCAAAGACTTGTAAGTTACGAGAGTGATCAGCTATAGACAATGTCTAGTTCCACTTGAATCTCCTAAACAAACATTTAAATAGAAAGTATGAAACCTTTGGTGCTTAATGGAAAACTTTTTCATGTTTAATGTCTCTTTGAGGCTTAATTAATGGCAGGACTCAATGGTAAAACCTGAAATGGCTTCACTTCAGATAGGCTTCTCCCACTTTGTGAGTGGTGAATTGATATAACAGATGGAACACTGGCTTAAGACAGAAACTCTTGGTTCCTGTCCCAGGTCTTTTTCTCTTTGTGTGAATGTAGATCATTCATACTGCCTGCCTGAGCTCGCTGTTTATTTCTAAATGTTGAGTGATTTTAAAGGCACTAGTTTTGTGAGGCCTATATGTAAGATGGTATATGAGGAGGGACCTGGTAAAGTCATAGAAGGATCATACACAGTCCATGGTCCTTAGAGGAGAGGGTCCTTCCTACACTTGTGGATATTACAGGCCAATATGCCCCATGCCTGAGGGTATCTCTAACACTGGACACTGGGTTGACTGCCTTCTCAGCTACCCAGTAAAATAAGCAAATTGAAACTGGCCTCCATATCACACCTTCGCACCGGTAAGACTAATAAGAAATAGATAAAACTTTAAGATTGACACTCTGTCTAAAAGAACTTCTTTATGGATTAGACCTGTATACAAATGTACATTAGTGCTGTTTGTTTTCCAAATAATTTATGCCAACACTAAATATTAATCACCCAATTCTTTCCATTTCCTAACTATGGGACCAGAATCCAATATATTGCCTCAAAATACCCTCAGATTAAAAATGTCCAATGAATTAAGGCGATTCAGATACAAAAGATCTTACTGCTACTTTGTAAACTCTAGGCTTACGACAACAACTTAAACTACACAATATATCCAAATGAGTATGCATATGGTACAATGTCCTTGTATGATCCAGAAGCTGTGCTGGGAGAAATCAATGAGGAAATGGAGGAAGACATCCTTATAAGAATAAAACTAATTCGCTTCCTACCTTTTTTGTCATCAGCAGTAGTCACATCTTGGGAAGGGACAGGAAAGTCAGCCATGTCCTTAACAGATGTCTTCTTGGAAAAGAAAATTAAATATATGGGTTGAAATAAAAATTAAGTGATAATCACACATGAATAAATGTTTTAAAAGTTACAGTTCATGTCAAAAATGCATGTCTTCAGTTCTAACATTTAATCTACTTTATTAATTTGGTTTCCTAATGAGGTATAAGTAAATTTGCACTAAAGTATTCACATACATAGAGGAAAGAAATAGATTTGAGAAACAAAAATTCAAATCAAAGCTTATTAGTGAATGTTACATTGAATTTGAATCTTGACTGGGAGTCAGGCAGAGATTTTTTTTACATTGTCCAGTCAGCCAAGAACAAACCTGGCCTTTAGAGCCTTTTTCACAAACAGGGAGAGGCTGTTATAAGTGGGCCTACAGTGTGAGTACTTTCCAGGATCTGTTACATAGTGGATGTCCAGCTTCCTCACTGTAGATGTTTATTGATAAGCAGGTCAAAATTTTCCCTAAAGCTGGACCCGGTAGCAGCCCCTTCTTTTTTAAAGATTTATTTATTTTCATTTTTATGTGCGGTGGTGTTTTGACTACATGTATGTGTGTATGAGGGTGTCAGATCCCCTGGAACTAGAGTCACAGACAGCTGTGAGATGCCATACGGATGATGGGAATTGAGCCCAGGTCCTCTGGGAGAGCAGGTGGATCTCTGTGAGTTTGAGGCCAGCCTGGTCTACACAGTGAGTTCTATGACAGCCAGAGCTACATAGTGAGACTCAAAAAACATTCCCCTAACTCATAGATAAGAACAGGGTGGGTTGGTACCCATAATGTGTCTCTCCTTTTCTAAGGAGAAAGAGGGGAGGTAGTGGGGGAGGAGCTTGAGAGGATAAAACTGGGAAGAGAAGAAGGAGCTGTGATAGAGATGTAAAGTAAATTGACTAATGCAAAAAGAAAAGTTCTCAGTATATTAATTGAATACTCAAATTGACCACATAATGAATTGTTTTCAAATAGTTTAGTCTGGTAACTGTAACTAAGCTTTCCCAATATGTACTCTAACTATAGTAGTAGTAAAATACAGTGTATTTAAAAACTGCCCAGAGAACAGATCTTAAATCTCCACTAAAACAAAGCCATTGTGTAAGGTGACTGAGGAACTACTTGGCTTGACTGTGGTAATGGTTTCACAATGTGTGTGTGTGTGTCTCTATGCATGTATCAAAACATCAAAAACATATGCAATTATATTGGTTTTACTAGATTAATATACTAGGCCTCAACAAAGCTGGAAAGTATGTACTCTAAGGTCTCTGCTGTGGTTAAAGGATAAAACATATTCATATTTGTGCCATCTTTATGTGCAAGGTCTGCAAAGGTATCTAAAAATGAAAAATGGCTAGGTAGACAGAGAGAAGAGTGACAGGTTGACTTGTCACCAAATGCATGTTGGTATTATATATACATTTTAAATAGATCTGAAACTTAGATATCAATGTAAAAATGCAAGGATGGTGATTAAATGCATAGAGGTTTCTGGTCTAGTGGTTAAGTTGCATTTACTTCTCAGAACTCAAAGCCATGCTTCTAGTTTCCAAAATAAAATGTCATAGCAGTATTAGGCGGGAACGTGATCAATGGTCTAACAAGCCTCATCTAGGTGATTCTTCAAGTGTTAATGTCACGGTTATAGCATAATGTAGTATATATTAAATCACTTTAAAGTAAAGAGATTTTATGTATCACTACAGAAAAACCACTAGACAGACAGTAAATATCCACTGAGTTATGTGATAAACTGGAAAATATTTTCTCTGTAAAAAATAGCAAAAGTTATAACATTTCTCAGGCTAAATCCATTTAAACCAAATAGCAGCTAAATGATACATTGGTGGATCTTGTTTAAATTCTAGAATGCAGGAAGAAATTTTAGATGCATTTATTAAAAGAGCCATGTTTTACTTTTAAGTTGTGTACATGAAGGTCCAATCTTTCCCTTCGTTTTTAATTTCGTTTTTGAGAATTTCATATCTAAGTGCTGTCTTTATATCATTTCTCTCGCATGTTCTCCTCCAAATCCTCCTATGGCCTCCCCACTCCCTTTCAAATCTATGACCTTTCCTTCTTTCATAATTATTTTTATGAACATATGGATGTATGGCTATATGACACAGCCTGTTAGGTCCATTTAGTGCTGTTTATATGTACATATTTTAGGGATGAGCACTTGGAATTCGCTAGCCTATCAGGGATCTTCTCCCTGAAGAAGGCTGATCCTCTATCTCTCAGCAGTCATTTCCTGTAGCTCTTCATCTAGGGGTAAGCCAATGATAATACCAGTTACATTCCAATGTAAAAGGAGGAAATCTCACAAGGCCCTCTCACTTTTTGATTTATATGGTATCATAGTCTACATTTACATTTTAGCTATTTCTTCTGAAAGGGTAGCTAATAAGTCCTTTAATCGGTTTGATATGGCATGCATTCCTATCCTAAGAGGTGATTCTCCACAGTACAATGAAAGCCCCAGAAATAATTTCCTATTCGTAGTCCATTATCTCCAATAAATTATGAGTCATTTTTTTTTTACAGTGCTGAGGATTGAACCTAGAGTCTCATAGCATTCTGGGCAACTGGCTATACCACTAAACAATATCCCATTGTGCTTTTCTGTTTCTCTTTTGAGACAGGGTTTCATTCAGTTTCCCAGGCTAGACTTAAAATCAGTCCATAGACCAGAATGGCCTTGAACTTATGATCCTCCAGTCTTCACATAGCAAACAGTTGGCAATACAAAGGTGGTCAGAAACTGTATCTTAATAGTGCATTTCTTTTATTGTCTTCTCCCATCCGGACTGCATTACATTAGAAAGTGGTCTAGAAATAAAACAATTCAGACAAAATAAATCCAGAATGTCACTGAAAAATCTAACTGAAGATATAGCTCAGTGGTAAAGCACTTGCTTAAAACACCAAGAAGAAATAAAAAAGTAAATAGAAATGAACACAAGATTTTAATAGATACTACACCAACTGAAATATGCAAGCTTAAAACACCAAGAAGAAATAAAAAAGTAAATAGAAATGAACACAAGATTTTAATAGATACTACACCAACTGAAATATGCAAATGGTTAACTAGCAAATGAAAAAAATGTTCAACATCACTGGTCATTTTCAAACTGAAATCATCATGAGATACATGTACATCCCACAGGGATGGTTAAAATGAAAATGACAGGAGCCAGGGTAATCAGGAATATGAGGAAACAGGAGTCCTTATATATTCCTGCTTGGAGAATTGAACTAATGCAGTTTGGTGGTTACTCAAAAGTTTAGCACAGTTATGGTACAATCCAACAATTCCACTAGTAAATACACTGCAAAGAGAAACAATCATATTTACCCATAAAAAACACACATGTAGGTTCATAATAGCCAAAATATGCAACAAGGAGGGAGAAATAAACAAAAGGTAGCATATCTATACAAAGAGAACTATTCTGCACTAAAGATGAAGTACCTTCAAACCATTACACTAAATGCAAAAGACACTCAAAAGCACACATTCACTATTGTCCTATTTTATGAAATGCTTAGAATAGACTAAACCAGAAACAGAAAGGTTAGTAGGAGCCAGGGAGATGGGTCAGTGGGTCAGAAATCACTTGTTACCACATCTGAGGACCCAAGTTCAATCCACCAGGTCCCACATTGTAAAGTGAAAGGACTCGGCAAGTTGTCCTCTGTCCTCCATGCTGATGTCACAGCCTGTGCACCCACCCCCAAATGAATAAATAAATATAATCAGATTGACTAGTGATCACCAGAGGTGGCGATGGGAAGTGTGGCAAGAGGTGCTAATGAAAAGAGGGTTTTAACTAGGAATGATAAAAATGTTTTGCTATAATTGTTCATTTTCCAGAGTTTGTGAAGACATAAGCTATGGTTTACTTCTACATACATCCTGATTAACATGGTAAAGTTTTTCGTTTTCTTTCTTTTTACCTCCATCCGATTCAAGTCACTGGACTGTTGGTTTGCTGGCATTGACTCAGAATAAGAATCAAAAATTCCACACTCCCACTTGGATTTAGGGAAAGCTAGCAGGGAAGAAAAAAAGATTACATAAGAATATTTGCTGTAGCCATAGTGGAATGTCTTAGCAGTGTTTCTGAGCTGGTTAAATGTAACAACAGAGTCAGCTCACTCACATGTACTATTTACATCACTAGCTGTAAAGAGACAGCATTTGAAGGTCTTTACAAAGACAATCTAGTAGCACTATTCCTATTTCACAGACACTGAAACTGAGGAACAGGGAAGGCAACAACTCACTCAAGGGCATACAGCCAGTAAGTGACCAGCAGAGACCCAAACACCCAGAAGTCCAGCTGATGAATTCTTGCTCTTAGCAGTGAATATTACAATGTGGTAATAATTGGCCACATTGGCTACCATGATATGTTAAGTTTTAATCATACTACATACAATTTTTAAATGCAGTAGCCATAACAATGGTTTAAATACTATGAAGATTAACTAAAAAATACCTCCTTTTAGGTATTGCTAGATATAAGTAAGATACTAAAATAATATATACCAAACATAACTTTATGAAATACGTATCTCTTTGGTTAAAAGAAGCAACAAAAATAAAAGCGTACATTCTTACTTTCTGACAATAGAGAAATAGCATTGTAAGTCTCTCAGAGCATACAACAGCAAAAGTACTTATTAGTTGGAAAGCTCAGGAAATTGACATGAGAGAGAATGCTTGGCAGCCAGGTTGCTTCTTAAGAGCGCATTCTATTTTACTACTTTGCCACGAGGTAATTAAGAAAGAAAAACCACAATGACTTTTAAAAAGTTGCTAATAAAAATACAACTTGGCAGTTGATCAATGCGAGGCTTCTGTTTAAAGGGAGAAGGGGAAGGGAGGAGTGAGAAAAGGAATATGAATTCAGTAGGGGGGTGGGGCAAGAATCCTGTCTCTTCATACCTGCACCTAAGCAGCTGACTGCAGTGGTCAACTCAGCCTGTACACTGATCAATTCCTAATTCCCAGCCAATGCTCTTATGTGACAAAGCTTTATCCTAGGGGGGAAATATATTTGACTTCTAAATTTTAAAATGAGTATTTCAGACCTTTTACTATTGAGAAAATAAGTACTGTGATGAATATAATAAAAACAATGTAATACCAAAAAAAAAGTTGCTAATATTCCAAGAGGAAAAACAGACTGGGGTAGATAATAAATAGAAGCTATAAATCATATATGTCAAATTAACACTGTTAGGAAGTCAGATTTTGATGAAATGATTTTTAAAACTAAACGCAATGTGTTTTTAACCCTTCCTGGTCTTCCCATCACTGCTGTGCGCTTAAGTGCTTGCTGGGGGTACCACTACCATTTGGGGGCAATTAGAAGGCAGTCTTGTGCAGGAAGCTAGCACTTCAAAGACTACAAATGACAACAAGCAACTGCTAACTATCTCCACCCTATCTTCTATCTCTGTGTCCACTGCCACCTCCTCAGTCTGAGTAGGCAACCCATAGAATCAATGCAGACAAGAAATCCAATTTTCTCATCTCCCTGCCTAAGCCGGGCCAATGCTATTGCTTATGATTTGTTTCCTGCTTTTCTCTTCAGCCTCATCCTGGCCTTTCTTCTTTGTTCCATGCACTCCAACAGCCATGGCCTGAAGTTTCTATTCCTTGAGTGTTCCAACCCCCTTCTCAGCAACTCTCAGCATACCTGCTGCCTCTCCTCCCAGACCACAGAGAAAACACAGTGCCTTTCGCATAGTAAAGATTAAAAACCCTTTAACATGTTATATAACAAAAATTTTCTCCTGGAATCCACCCAGTCCCCTAGACATGGAAGTATCAAAAATGGCTCATACATAGTCCACCAAAGGATGCAATGTAGCCCTACAAGTCTGTCTTCTAATTTGGGGGAAATGAGTATTAGTTTATGACTGTTTAAGGAAAATAAAAACCTTATAGCTTTGAACTACCCTACTGAAGACCAATTAGAGATACTAGGATATGTCTCAAGATGCCAAGCTTATAGTTGGCTCTATAAGATTTATTTTCTATAAACAGTGGGATTCAGTACTTGCCATCCATGACTATCATAAAAAAAAAAAAAAAAAAAAAAAAAAAAAAAAAAAAACAGTGATATCGGTTCTAATCCACCCGGAAGGCACCTCAAATAGAACAGATGGTTTATACTTCCTTAGATCATCCCTCTAACTTGTATTCTAACATATGGAAGTCTGATATAAGTTAAAGAAAGAATCTTGAGATGTCAAGGACTCCCTGGTGTCCAGATATCACTTTAAGAAATAAGAGTTTGTTATTAGGCATTCACAAAATATAGCTAAGGTTTATGATGTACAATGAGGCATTACCTGCTTGCAAGTACTCTGGCTGCAGAGTTGGAGGCAGGCCCTCTGGCAGTGGGTAGCCGTTCTTCCGGGCTACAATGAGATGAAATGCAGCACAAAACTCAGGCAAGGTCAGGGCTCCATCACAGTCAGCATCACTGAGTTCCCTAGAAGATGAAAGATGTCATGAGTTGCCTGTCATACAGCATCAGCCTCAAGCATGCACACAGTTCCCAGATTCCTGCCCATGGCTTGTGATAACCTCAAAGTTTCCCAGGCAAACCATGTGAAATCCCAGGGGCCACTGAGAGGAGGAAAAAAAAAACAAGCTGATTTGTGGCAGTACCATCAGTGGCACTTTGTAAATGATAATGGAAATTCTTCCAGCTCTCTGACAGGTCTGGTTTTTTTCAACACTGAGACAAGGCATAGGAAACTCTAGTGAGAAAAAAAAACAAAAAAACAAAAAAAAACAAAGCTTGGGTTTTTGCAGTTACCTGACAGTTGCTCAATAAGTGCAGGCTGCATGGTGTGAAGAGTGCTAGACTCGATGCTGGAAATGAGCCAAGGAAGGGCAGACCAGCCATCAAGGAGTTCATTCAGACTATGGACATAGGCACATTCATTTTTTTTTTCAGTTTTAAGGGAAAATGGTTTCATTTTGGTAGCAAGTTAGTCTCTGCATGAGAATTTTTTCTCAGAAACCTGCACATAGTGGTATATGTCTGTAAGCCCAGCACTTAGGAAGCAAAGGCGGGAGTTCAAGACTAGCCTTAGCTACATAGCAATTTCAAAGCCAGACTGAGGCACATGGGACCCTATTTTAAAACATGGGCACAGAGATGGGATGGGCAAAAAGAGGAGAAAGAGGGAGGAGACAGAAGAGGAAAGGGAACAGAGAAAACGAGAGTATATAGGAATACAAAGAGGTTCAAGAAATACTGGTTGCATCATATTTTAATATAAAAGTAGCAATTAGAAAAAGGCTGGTACTAGAAAAGAGAAACATGAAGAAAGAGAGTCTTAAAAAGGCATGTCTCTGCTTCAGTCACCATCTTTCACTAAAAGACACAAACCTATTCATTAAACACAAAAGAAACCTATTTGCTAAAAGAACTAAGATCCCTTAAGCACCAACATCTCTGTGGTATAGAGACACAAGCATACTTGTATTAGGATAAGTGTAGAAATGACTCATGTAAAACTGTACTAAAAAAGATGTTACTATTGGTGGAAAAAATCTCTAAGGGAAAGTAGGTAACTTTGCTTTGGACCATTTGCATCCTCCTATTCCCCAGGAGACTGATGCCCTCATTCAGAATGCAGCAGCCCTGAAACAGCTGCTCCCTGGGGTGAGGCATCTGGGAACTGCCTCAGATGCCGGATGGAGAGTATGCCATTTAGCCTTCATGCATTTGTCTCTACAAAATGACTAGAAGCCTCACAGGGTAATGTTAAGGCTGGGAGTTCTGCCAAAACAGACTCTATTCTTTTCAAAATGGTCATTTTTTTCCTACCCTTAAAATCTAAAAAAAAACTTGTTAAAAAAAAAAAAAAAAAAAAAAAAAAAAGCCAGACTATATGGCTAAAAAACCTAAGTCCAGCTAAAAATCCCAGCTATACTGGCATGCACGATATACCAGGAAGAGTTTTTCAATATGATCCACAATACATGGTATGTGCTTCTAAATTCTATCATAATTTTGTAATGCCTCATAAAAAACTCTTTACATAAATATTCCAATGTTTTAATATATATTTATAATAGCATGATCCACAAAGGCAAGAGTTTATGGTGCTGAGCATTTTCAGACATGCAAAGAGAACCATCTGGACCACTGCAGCGCAGCCCTCCTGGAGCTACAACTGTGGCAGGCCTCAGAGAGCCAACACTGCAGCTGTACAGGCTGAATTAGGGCCCAGCTGTGAAACACCTGCCAAATTTACAAAGTTCACAGGCATCATAGACAAATTTAACTTCGTTCCAGAATGTTCTTGGACCTTCTGTTCACCCTACCTTATAAAATATTATGAAGAATGGCTTTTCAAGGTCCTCTGGCTCCTTGCCTCACACTAAGTTAAAAATATGAAAATAAAATGTATGACAGAATGTCTCATATGTGCACAACTGCCTAGACTGAAATCAAGATGGGAAAAGAATAAAAGTAGGAAATTCCTTTTCTTATATGTACATATACATATATACCTGTGTGTGCCACATGAATACAGTGCCCTAGGAGGCCAGAAAGTATACTGAATCCCACAGACCTGGAATTACAGGCAGTCAGGAGTGCCATGTGGGTGCTAGGAACCAAACTCAGCCCCTCTAGAAGAGCAACCACCTCTCTAGCATACAGAAATTACTTTTAAACTAGTAGCTAACACTTAGGATTCACTATGCACGTCTGATACTGCTCATTGTGGTTTTCACATGATAATTTATTTAATGTTCTTAACAACAAAACCCTGAGTTCTATTCACTCTCAATCTGTTTTTTAAAATCATCCAGAAAATAAACTTCTCAGGGCTGGGAGTGGGGCTCAGCAGCAGAACACTTACCTGGTATATGTGAGGCCCTGGATTCAAACCTTAGCACCACAAAAAACAAAATCAAAAATCAAAACTTACTTGAGAGGCTGAGGCATGGTACTTGCTGCAAGTCTAAGGCTAGCCTGAGCTACACAGCGAGTGACAGGTCATTCTAGACTACAGAGTAAAACTTCATCTCAAAGCAAACAAAAATCACATCTTAAAAAATTAAATTTCAAAACAGCTAAAAGATGAGTCTATGATAACACTTAGCAGTAAACGTACTCACCAGATATAAGAGAGTTCTGGAATGGAGAGCTTTGATTTGGTGAAGAAGTTCTTGGCCACAGACCCTGTCAAGAGCCATGTTTTAAGTCAGCCGTTACTTGTCTGAAGCAGCTTTGATGTGCAAGCAAATCGCCATGTTTTCCTTTAACAATCTCTACCACATAACCACAAATGCTTTTATTCCTCCAAGCAACAACAATTACAAGGACGTTCATAAAAGCAGCATGTGGCTTGCCTAGCACATCTGAGGGACAAAGATTGGTTCTTCTTGTTGCAAAAATGAGAAAAATGCAAATAAAAGGAATATAGGATATGTAAAAAAAAAAAGACACAATGATAAAATGCTCATAACAAATACAAATAAGATAAATTCTTCCTGTGTTTATCATAACTGCACATTTTCATTAAAAATGCCTAAGAAAAACTTCAAAATTCCTTAAGTAAATGAAAATACGTTGAGTTTTATACTTAGAGAATAGAAAAGCGATGTAGTAGAGCCATGAAGAAAAAATGATAAGCAAAAGGGAAAAGAGGCATCATTAACCCTCCCAAGACAGTGAGGAATGGTTTTGACAAGATTTAAGATTTCTTGGTGGCACTTTGAGCAATTCAGCCAGGACTCTTTTCATTGTAAATTTACCTATGTCAGTTGAAATTGAATGATCATCCCATTGTCCCAGCTGCACTTGAAATGTTAGCCTTCACTGAGCTTTCTCATGCTTTCATGCTCCCAAGGGTTTCACAATTGGAAAGCCTCATTTCTAACACACGAGAACATTAAAGCCCCCAGTTTTGTTCTAAGATAAGTCAAAAGTCTCCCAGCGCAATTATACGTGTTCTAATTAGCTTTAAAACAATAAGAATGGGTGGGAGTTTAGTTGGTAGTAGATACTTGATTGCCATATGCAAAGCCCTGGGATCCATGCCCCAACACTACATAAACAAACAGAAAAATCAGGCCAGGCATGGCCTGCACACCTTTAATCCCAGCACTCAGTTGACAGAGGAAAGCAGGTCTCTGTGAGTTTGAAGCTAGCCTGGCCTACATAGCAAGTGTTAAAGAATATGTGATTTTTTTTCTCACATGTATCAGTGAGTTCTGGTTATGTTTTTTTCTAAGACACTCAAAGATATGTCCTGAAATATTTTTCAAATCAAATGGTCTGGCAATTGTATTTCAAGATGACCCTTGCCGAGAGGGAATATAGATAAAACTTCCAGCACCTGTCCATGGGGATTTGTTATAGTTCTAAGTCAAGTTGTAGCTACACTTGAAATTCTGCAAAAATAAAAAGGTTGAAAGAAATTTTTAAAACACCTCCCACAATGACATGCATATTTGGTTAAATATCTACATATATTGTGAAAAGACTCAGATAAGCAAGAGGTGAGATTAATGTATGGAATATGGATTTCTATTCATCTATTCTAAATCATGATGGTAAAATTCCTTTGTTATTTCTAGACTATTCTACCTTCCATAAGGTCACTTACCACTAATCACCAAAATGATGTTTGCCTTTACATGTATAAGAATATATCAATTATATACCTTATTTCATAGAAAATTAGTCTTAATCCATGCTTGACTGTTAGCATAGAATTATCAAACCCACAGTTATTCTTTACATTTGAAGTGTGAGATGAAAGTTTTATCATTTTTTCTTCCAGACTCTACTATTTCACTGTTTGTTCAGCCTGGTAAAATGTAGGCACATGGGCGTTACATCAATTTCTCTCAGCTTGAATGTTAGATGAGGGCACAACAGGAATGCAAATATCTGACAATAATTTAGAAATGACATTGAGAAAATCCTGGCCAGTCTTCCTTTCATATCTCAATTTCAAGAACCATGAAAGAAAGAAAATGAGCATGAGCTTAAACTTCTGGGAGCATAAAACCTAAGAGAACC
>JADRCD010082259.1:0-14914 GCA_019843815.1 Montemys delectorum | reverse complement strand
CATAGAGAAACCCTGTCTCGAAAAACCAAAAAAAAAAAAAAAAAAGAAAGAAAGAAATTTGTTGATTGTCATCCAATGGCCTCTCTAATTTGGTAATTGGAGAAATAGCTCCAGCATTGTACAATCTATATACACTTTCAGCTTGTTTGTGGCAGTGTCTGGCTGTGTACAACATAAAGGGTCTTGAAATCTTGCTTCTCCTATCTCAGCCTCTCTATTAGTAGTGTTGTTTATTTCATGTTTTTGCACTATACTATGGTTTTCAGAACAGCTTATATATTTCAAAAGTATTCATATACCCAAGGGAGACATAGACAATTAACTTGGGAGGTGGCTTGTAGGAAAGAGAACAACAAAGAATGAGACTGAATGCTTTGCGTGACATTTCTAGCTCTTGTATCAAGTTTGAAGAAGAGGACTTTATAAGTTACTCTTTCTCTGAGATGAATGCTTTTCCAAATTATCACAGTTAATGAACCTGATTCTTACCCTCACCTAATGTCTGTGCCACCCTCCAAGCAGAACCATTGTTCATTGAAACAGTTGGGGAATGACTTTATGGATAGACCATCTTATTACATACACCATTTCTTAAATGAATGTAACCTGTTCTCTGTGGGCTGAGAATAAAGTCACTCACTCAGGTCAAATAGTTTTGACCATAGCAGAATCGTGCCTACAATTCATTCCTAGGCGCAGCAGAACTATCAACTCTCAGCTTAGCTACGATGGAGGTAAAATTCTTTGGTGATGTGAGGGTCATTAAAGTACAGCCTTATTATAATGAAAGCCAATGTCTAAAAATTGTTCTTACTTTGGGCTTGTACTACAGTAAGAGCCAAGATTTTAAACTCTACTAAATACAAAACAAACAAACAAACAAAAAGACTTTATATATTTATGTTCATTTAAGAAAATACTAGTAGTGATGTATTATTTTGAAATATACAGTTAATATGTTTAGAGTTATTTAAAATTTATATTGAGAAAAACGTATGTATTTTCAGTATTGTAAACAAGCATCTACATAAGACTGTTGATTGTTGTTTTATATCAAACAACTTTGATAATACTCATTTTTATTGTTATATTTTATGAATTTTTAAGAAATAAGACTTATTTCTTGGTATTATGGAAATATGACTTATTACCTTGGTAGGTATTGAAGAGGGGGTCTCTGGGAGGAGTTGGGGTACAAAAGGGAAACGAAAATGTGATTTAATTCTATTTACTTAAAATATGTTTTTAAATCTTAACAAATTCAGATAAATTGAAATCATGTAACTTTTCTCATCATAATGCAATAAAAGTTTAAAAAAAAACAACTGACTACAAATTATTCTAGCAAGAGTTTCTTCAAATACAGCCTTCTACAAATGAAACTAAATAAATTACTTTTAAATAAAACTGACAGTATCAGCTGTAGCTGCAATAAGCCAAAAAGCAGAATTTTATCACTTTAAAATGTTTAACTTTTGGTTAGGGACAGCAGTTATTTTTCTAAACTATTCTATCACTCAGGGTGCTGGATTTTAAGGTGTGTTTTGTTTTGCTGCCTTGAACCCAAGTTCTACTTATGTTTATGCTTCAGCTTCCAAGCCAGCTAAAGCTAGAGATATGGTGTGCAGCACTATGCTGGCTCTCCTGAGGCAGAATTCCCAGCATCTGAAAAGACGCCACTTCAGTAGAGAATCAAGAACATATGCCGGACTGCAGCACAAGATGGCCACCATCTCACTCTTGAATAGTAACTCAGTTTATGGCCACTTAAAACTTCTTGGAGCCGAGCAGTGGTGGCGCACACCTTTAATCCCAGCACATGGGAGACAGAGGCAGGTGGATTTCTGAGTTCAAGACCAGCCTGGTCTATAGAGTGAGTTCCAGGACAGCCAGGGCTACACAGAGAAATCCTGTCTTGGAAAAAAAACTTCTTGGAAAGTTCTGTGAATATGATCTAGGGTACTGCTGTTCTCAAATTTGGGTAATCACTGTGATATCACAAAACCCAATCAAGAGTCAATGGTCCTGTGTGACTTCCAGGGATTCCCAATCATTACACTAATGATTAGACTAGAAATTTGGGAGTTCAAAAAGTTACTCAAATGACCCCAACTTGTCTGACTGAAGATCCTGCCCAGGCAGGGGTCACCACTACAACACTCCTGAAGGTCCTTCCACCTCTGCTGAAAAACAACTAACTTGAATAGGCCCATCTACCTGGGACCACCTAGTTCTACCTTCACAGACAGAGAAAGCAAATCTTCTGTCAGTTCTACATTACGACTGAAATTCCCTTTGGCCTATACTCTTCTTTAGGTTTCTTATCCTCCATATACAATATGGATACAATCTATTCACAAAACTTATGAGCAAAGATGTGCCTGTGATATATTATGAAATAATTTTTAAATACACAGCACAAATATGAAATTTTTAAAAAATGAAATAGCAGGCTGGCAAGATGGCTTAGCAGGTAAGAGCACTGACTGCTCTTCCGAGTTCAGATCCTAGCAACCACATGATGGCTCACAACCACCAGTAAGATCTGACCCCCTCTTCTGGTGCATCTAAGGACAGCAACAGTGTCTGGGGCTGGTGAGATGGCTCAGAGGTTAAGAGCACTGGCTGCTCTTCCAGAGGCCCTGAGTTCAATTCCCAGCAACCACATGGTGGCTCCCAACCATCTATAGGGGGAGGTGATGCCCGCTTCAGGCAGGCAGATGTATATGTAGCAGAGCACTCATACATTAAATAAATAAATAAATAAATAAATAAATAAAACAAACTACATAAAAAGAAAAGGTTCAATTTAAAAAAAAAAAAAAGGACAGCAACAGTATACTTATTTACAATAATAAATAAATCTTTTAAGCTGGAGTGAGCAGAGACTGAGTGAATAGGGCCGACTGGAAAGAGCAGAAGTCCTGAATTCAACTCCCAACAACCACATGAAGGCTCACAACCATCTGTATACAGCTACAGTGTACTCATATACATAAAATAAATAAATCTTAATAAAAAAAATGAGATAGCAAAAAAATTTTTTCTGGGGCTGGAGAGATGGCTAGGTGGTTAACAGTACTGATTGCTCTTCCAAAGGTCCCGAGTTCCCAGCAACCACATGGTGGCTCTCAACCACTGTAATGGGATCTGATGCCCTCTTCTGGTGTGTCTGAAGAGAGTGACAATGTACTCACATATATAAAATTAATAAATTATTTTAAAAAATGTCTAATCGTGATCCACTACATTTCACTAAAGCAATGTTCTGGCCCACGCACCATCCTGGAAACTGTCCTGTGAGGAAGCACCAGCACTGTGGGACTTAGTGGAAGATGGTGGGCCTCAGAGAAGTCCACTCCTTCCGTGTTTGGTTCCTGCCTTTGTTTCCTTACTCAAGGAGGCAGAGCTCAGCTAGGGGCAAGAGCTCAGCTCCTAACTTTAGCAGTCCTCACCAGAGTCTGCAAGTGTACACCCAGAAACAATTCCGAACTTTCTATTTTCCTGTCTTTGTTTCTCTCTGTTTCTAACTTGTTGAGAAACACAAATGAATGAATGAATGAATGAATGATGACTGAAGTAAAAAGCAATTTCCTAAAAGCTTTTTTTTTTTTTTTTTTTTTTTTGGTTTTTCGAGACAGGGTTTCTCTGTGTAGCCCTAGCTGTCCTGGAACTCACTCTGTAGTCCAGGCTGGCCTCAAACTCAGAAATCCACCTGCCTCTGCCTCCCAAATGCTGGGATTAAAGGTGTGTGCCACCACCGCCCGGCTCCTTAAAGCTTTTTAGTAAAAAAAAAGTCTGACTTTAATTTAAAATGAGTGCCCCAAGCATTTCCTTCCCTCACCTCACATACTGATCCCTATTATTTCCAGAAGCCAATATTCAGAGCCCAGAAAAGAAAGTAGGCCTCACTGATCAAACCTTCCATACAAACCCCAATATACCATTAGACATCAGCATAGCAAAACACCTTACCTGAAGCCCAAGACCATTCTAGTCCCACGATATCCAAATATTAGCCCCATCTGATATCTAATAATCACCATGCTATTAAGAATGTAAGTCCTTGGGGCTGGAGAGAGGGCTCAGTAGTTAAGAGCACTCACCGCTCACTGCCCTTCCAAAGGTCCTGGTTCAATTCCTAGCACCCACATGACAGCTCAATTGTCTGATGCTGTCTACTGCTGTGCAAATGTACATGCAGACAAAGCAGTCATATACATTAAATATATAAATTTAGTCCTAAGTCCTCATAAACTATATTAAGGATAAATGCAGTGAAAAGGAAAAAAAACAAAAACAAAACAAAACAAGGAAATCAAGAGACTGTGCTCACTGGGTTATAAGAAGGACAGAGCATAGCTGGCGCACTGCTCACAGCTACACCAGATGTCCATCCAGGGCTGAGGTAAGCAACAGAGCAAAAGCATCAAGTATGGAAGCTAGAATCCAAACATGCCCAACATCAAACAGAAGGTCAGACAGAAGCCAGCCACTGAGCAAAGTAAATAAAAGTCCTTAACTTAGCTTTTTTTATAGTAATGGACAACAGTTTGCTCTGGGCTGCCCACATTCCCAACAATAGATAAATATTCAGAAATACCAAGTTTAAATCTGAAACCTAGTCTTTTACTCCTATTGTGAGAGAACAGAATCTTTTTTGTTGTTGTTGTTGTTGTTTTTGTGGGTCTTTTTTTTTTTTTTTTTTGGTTTTTTTTCAAGACAAGGTTTCTCTGTATAGCCCTGGCTGTCCTGGAACTCACTCTGTAGACCAGGCTGGCTGGTCTCGAACTCAGAAATCTACCTGCCTCCGCCTCCCCCTCAAGTGCTGGGATTAAAGGCGTGCACCACCACCGCCCCACCCAGAATCTTTTACATTAACTAGAAAACAAAAAAAAATTCTACCATGTCAAGTTTTGAAGCTATAGTACAGTCTATCCATTTGTCTTTCAGATTCTTAAAGCCCTTGTAATTTGAGTCTGTGACCTGCAAGTGTGGTTGTACATACATACGATGTGCACAGTTGGAGGTGAGAGAACAACTCTAGCCACTCTGCTCTCTCCCTCCACCACGGCTTACGTACAGGGTTTGAGCTCAGGTTGCCAGTGTTCCATGGCAAGTGCCTTTACCCCAGAGCCATCTTTCAGGTCCAATCTTGGGTTACTTTAAAAGCATAAAATGCTGTCTTCCATTACTCCAATGTGAAATAAACTATTTTGTGCAATACTCAGTTTGATAAGACAATGACACTTTAAACTACAAAATTCTTTTCATGAAAATAATGCAAAATAGGGGTTTTGCATGAGACATGTATAACGGTTCATCTCTATGGCCCAACTTTACTGTATTTAGTGTTACCATGGAAACACACTTCTGGGTATGTTTATGAAGATGTTCCCAGAAAACCTTAATAGAGGAAGAGAACTGAATGTGGGTGTCCCACTCTATGAGCTGGAGTCCTAGAGAGAACCAGAGGCAAGCTGGGCAGCAGCAGTCATCACTCTCTGTCCCTGAGTGCAGACACATGTGACCAGCACCTTCTGTTCTTTGCACAATGCCTTCCCTGCCACGATGCACCATATCCTGGTAAACCCTAAGCCAAAATAAACCCATCCCTCCTGAGGCTGCTTCGTGGCAGGTGTTCTGTCACAGAAACTTTAAAAATTACTCAAAGTCTTACTACCCCAAAGACCACACCGAAGACTATTTATAATAGTCTCACACATTTAATTCCGTAAGGTCGATTAAAAGTAGATAAATACTCGATAGTCTTTAAATACAGTAACCTTTCATGTTAGTAATCTAATCACATCAACCAGAAAGAAAAACAAGTGCCTACCATATGGTCCTTCTGTAACAGAAAATAGCTGCATTCAATAACAGCATCTGTGCATCTATCAACACTAGCACTGGCCATTCTTAAATCAGCAAGCATGCTGTTAATATAAGAGGATGACAAGGCTCTTCACAGCACAAAGAACAAAAGAAAGAGTATTATTACCTTTGTTGTAGTTTACCTGACCTGTAGTAGCTCAAACTAAAACTATGAAATCAAAGCACAACAGACTTAGAAATGCTTTAAAAGAAATGAATGCTAAAGAACACTAACTATTTATGGAGAAATTTTCTTTGTTGGTGGTTCTTATCTAGTGAAGGATCTGGCTTCGTGCATTCCCACCCAGACTCACACACGATGGATGCCCCAACTGATACACGATTCTGCTACTGCACTATTTATTCTCAGTCCTGGCAGGCTTTGCCTTCAGTCCTAATGTTCCACAGAGAGATTTTGGCAGAGTGGTATTCTGGCTTTGGATCCATGTATGTGGAGAAAGGAACACTTAAAATGAAGTAATAGTGTTATAGTATATCCTAACCAGCTAGAATCAACCCAGGACTTCCCAGAACAAAGCACGCGCCCCTGAAAGGCTGCTGGTGAACTGCTCTCAGTACAGATTTGCTAGAAACCAGAATTTCACAAGACTTATTTTAAAACTCAGTAAACAGCAGTTTGGGATTAAAAAGGATAAAAAAATTAGCATTTCTATACTTGCATAAAAATTAACATCTGTTACGTTTGTCTGGTTATTATGTTAAAAAATATAAAGTAAATATATGGTAGACAATTCTTTCACTAAAGAAACATTGTTACTACAGACACATTGCTCACACGGGCTCCCGCCCTCCCCCCCCCCCTCTCTCTCCCCCTCTCTCTCCCTCTCCCTTTCTCCCTCCCCCTCCATCTCCCTCTCTCCCTCTCCCTCTCTTTCCCTCTCTCTCAGTGCTAGGGCTCCAACCCAGACCCTAGCATGCACATATCACCTTTCACTAAGCCTTCTGCATTCACCACCCTGATTACCTTTCCTCTAGTCTGAGAGCAAACCCAGTGGTGCAAATTATTTCCTTCATTTGTACTACATACTACATACTGTCCTGGTTACTGTAACTTGGTAACCCACTTCCCAAAGGTAAGAAAGATACAAAAGAAAATAAGTGACTCAAACATCTCAGTACCAATCCTGACGGAAATGGAAGGGAACTAAAGGTGTGATGCCTCCTGAAGAATACGGAGTACTTCCTCCTCCGAGGTTAACACACGGTGTTTACACATTATACATCTAAGAACAAACTCCCTGACACTGTGGGATTCATTCTTGTCTTCATTCATGTAAGAAATATAGTATGACACGAAATGCACTTGAATGAAACAGCCAAACTGGGAATATTTATATTCTACATTCACTATCTGCACCCTGCTCCCCCACCCCCAAAAAAACCGGAGTGAAATTATCTAGCTAAACAGGTCTGCTGGAGATGGGTAACACTGGGATAATGCTGGGGAAGGAAGAGTGGGCAGTCAAGTGCAAGACTGGCACTGTGCTCTAAGCTGAGTGTGTGGCCTGTAAACACAAATTGGAGACAAGGAAGAGACCAAGAAGAGCACTCCACAGGGGCCAGCAGGTGGAAGGCTCAAGGCTTGGTCTCTTCCGGCAGAGTAGCAAATGTCTGGGACAGCCAGCACGGAATGAGGGGAAAAGTAACAGGAAGTGAGGGCAGGAAGGTGAAAGGGAAGAGCCCTCAAGGTCACTGGAAGAACTCTGCCCTGTAACTTTTAAGGAAATGAAAGGCCATTAAAGGAATTTGGGTGATGGAATGACATGATTTGATTCATAAACAGTCTGCTCTGCTTACAACAGAGAGAATACACCAGCAGATCAAGCTGAGAAATCAGTCAAGCAAATATGCATGTCATGTATGCGCTAAAAAAGAGACACCAATCATTCCAGAGCCTGCAGAGCAGGGCGGCTATTGCTTGTGATGAGCATGCCCAAGGAGAGCAAATGGGAACAGTGAGCAGCAGGAGGCAGAGTCTAGTCAGCAGGTTGCCTCTGGAGTCACCTGTTTACTTCCAAGGGCAAGATGGAGTCTGCGTGCCCAGGTTAGTAGGATGTGGGCATCTGAATTCAAGAGATAAAAGGAAGCCTGGCACAGTGGTATGTGCCTCTGCACTAGGGAGGATGGGGCAGGAAGATGGTACATTCAAGACCACCCTGGCTCCATAGTGAGATCTTGCTGCAAAAGCAACAGGGAAAGGCAGACTTCCTAGCATATGCCTGTCATTCCAGAAATTGGGAGGTAGGATGAGGAAGGTCATAAGTTCAAAGTCACTCGCAGCTATATATCCAGTCTGCGGCAATCCTGGACCAAAACCACGGAATGTAGGAGGGGAAGAGGTTCAAACTAAGTCCTGAGATGTACACAGATAAGAAAGTTGAAGAAATCCCACAGACAGTGAAGGGAATAAGGATGAAGTAGAGTAATGACGATAATGGTAGTATACCAGATCTCAGTGAACAGTCACTGAAATGTAAAGCCCTTCCACAGTATCCATTCACCTGTTCAACAAACAGCAAACATTTATTATGTGTCAGACACTGTGGAAATAGACGTGCTCTGTGCTCTTATGGAGACTGCAGTCCAAAGAAGGCAGAGATGGCCGGAGCTGTGAGCACTTGTTCCCAATAAAGTACAGTGTGTTTTTGGACTAATGCACTGGGGGCAAGTAATCAGTCTTGGAGAGCCAGGGCAGACTTCCCTAGGAATCCCGCAGGAGAAAAGCCTGGAGGGCTAAAATGAAAATCAGATACAGGGAGAAGCAGGGTGTCTGCAAGGCGAAGAGACACCTGTGAGGAGGTGAAGGCAAGCAGGCCTCACCTGCCCACAGTCCTGCAAATCCAATTATACGAACTACAGAAAGAAGGAAAGGGGTGAGGAAGGAGAGGGGTGGCCTGACTACTGAACTTGTTGAAGACTGAGCTCTGGAAGGACACAGGGACAAGCTGGGCTACCAGGAAGCTTCTGTTCGTCAGCGAGACAGACAGCGAGCCCAACTCAGGAAGTGGCGGCTGTAATTGGCCATGGAGACTTGACAACTTTAGATAATCAAGAATAACCACCTGACAGGTGAACAGGCAGTGGCGCTGCTCCTAAGAGGGCTGGCAGCACAGACAGACAGAGGTCGGTGGCAGGACAGAATCTAGAAAGAGTGCATTGCCTGTGGAACATTCTGAAACACCACTGAGTGCAAAACACAGTACCTATGTAGGTCTAGAAGGCAACTACAGAGTCTGGGACAGGGTCATAGACTGGATGTCGATTATATATAAATTAAATGCCCAGGAAAACATAAAATAGAGCCTAGGAGGAAGAGCGAGGAGTGGATAAAGGAACAGAAAGAAATTGACTCTGGCTTAATCCAACATGAAATGAGCAAACAGTAAAAGAACCCTATTAAAAAAAAAAAAAAGACAGACAGACACACAGACAAACAGAAAAAGCTTGAGACGGAACAAGGGAGTCTGGGACAAAACAAAATGAGCACTACTATAAAAGACAACCAAAGCAAGACTTCAAGCAATTTCCTACTTAGAAAAACACCCTTAGTGGCCGGGCAATGGTGGCACACGCCTTTAATCCCAGCACTTGGGAGATAGAGGCAGGCAGATTTCTGAGCCAGCCTGGTCTACAGAGTGAGTTCCAGGACAACCAGGGCTACACAGAGAAACCCTGTCTGAAAAAAACAAAACAAAAAACAAAAACAAAAAAACAAACACCCTTAGTTCTTATAGTATTCCATTAATCAGAGCAAATATTTCTCATCAGCCACAAATACATGACAGTTACAGGATAATCTTGGCCTAAGTTTAAAAAAAAAAAAAAAAGACACAGAATGAACTAATGAAATTAAGAATAAGAGTTGTTAATAATGAAACTGCTAAAATTTTCATTATTGTAGACTTCTGGGGACTACAGACTAAAAGGTACTATCAGTGTTTAAAATGGGCAAAAGGGGGAAAAAATCAATTGAAACTTTTCAATTTTTTAGTTAAAAAAAAAAAAAAAAAAAAACACCAACAACAAGCTAAACCTTGAAGCCTAAAACTAAGTAATAAGTAAGGAGAATGATCATATCACAGAGTCTATGTTAAACAAAATAGCAAGTCAAAGACACACAGACATACACACACCATGGTTCAGGGTGACTAAGACCATTACTGAAAAGCACATCTTTTTTTAAAGCACGCCCTGGTGGCTCTTGCCTATAATCCCAGCACATGGAAGGCTGACACTGGGTGACTCCCATGAGGTTAAGACCAGCCTGGGTTACACAGTAGGGCCTGTGGGGAGGGAGGGAGGGGAATGACATTTAGATGCATAGAGTAGTTTGTCTGAACACATTCTGCCTGTCCTGACTATATGATGCCACGACACTGTCTGAATTATCCTAATTCTTTATGAAAGCTATTGGCTATCTGCTTTTTGGTCTTCCAACATAGCCCTAAGGAGGGGTGCCTGGATTATTTACCGAGAGCACGAAATCTCCGTTTTAAGCAAAGCAACTGACCTTATCCACAGAACACAAAATGAGCCGAGTAGATAAGGCATGAAAGAAATGCCAGTCCAATCACTAAATTTTCTGTCTCACAAAGTTAGGCATTTTGGTTGATTGACAAACAGCATCAAAACAAGACCTATGCATTTGTTTTCTGATTAGTTAAGAATATACATCAATTTATTATTCAGACCCATTAAGGAATTCCACTACTGTTTCTTCTTTGTGTTCATTTTCTTAACTGTCGAATGACAGTATTACAGAATACAGTACTTCCAATAAAACTAAACACAAACTAAGTGTTCAATAACAAATATTTATCAAACCAAACTATGGCAACTCCCTTTCTAGTGTTCAGAAATAGTCACAGTCTGTTCCCAGCATCAGAGAGAAAGCCACATCACAGGCGCTAATATCACCGCTCCCTCACTTCCCACCTGCCAGTTTGCAAATGTTTTCTGAAGCACAAAGAATCTAAGACTAGTCTTTATAAAGTCAAAACATATGAATCTAATACTAAATTCAAGTACTCTTTAAATGAGCAAAATACAAAGCTGTCTTCTCACTCCTAACTAGAAACCATAGCCACACAAGCAAAATACCCAAATGAAAACACATTTCATAGCCTTTAAAAACATACAGACTGCCACCATCAATAAAACCAGTATGCAACTAGCCATAAGTACACACTGCTTTCTAGACAAGTACAAGATGAGTCTACATTCTCGGTTTGAGAGCAACCCTTAAACAATAACAACACACACACATATGTTATCAAATAAATGGTAGTTCTTGCAAACACAATGCAAGCAGCATGCTAATTAAAGTGTTCACAAGACAATGACAAATAAGGCTTTAGGACCACATCATATATTATTATGTAACTACAATACCCATTAAGCAATCACCAGGCTGTAGGTAGGTCTTCCAAAAGGCGTCATTATGGTTTACAGTGATCAGAGGACTGTGGTGTCCAACTTAATCATGCTTTACCTGCAAGCAGGTGTTTACTGTTATCAAAAAACTAATTCTAGCAGTAAACTGAGGCTCTGTCCAATAAACTGTAGCAACACACAAAAAGCCCCCTTCACACAAACTTTCTATCCCCAAATGAAGAAAACTGCGAAGCATGTTTTCTGCATGCTTTCTAAGCCAAAATTTAACTGACTAAATGTCCAAAACTCACATGCTTAGAACTAGCCATGTTCCAAAGACCATGAAGAGAAAATTTACAACAGAGGAAAGGAAATAGTGAGCTCATGAGGGCTCACTAGAGATGTTGCTATTGCCACCATTGTCATCTCAATAAAGACACGTCTCAATAAAGAACAACGATGTTCAGCACCTTTCACCAGCAAATTACAGGAACTATACAAAACAAAGTAAACGAGACAGAACCAATCATAGACGTAAATTCCACATACACCAGCTCAAATACAAGGAGAATAAGACACCAGAGCAAGTGATGCCATAGTGAATACATTTTCTACAAATTCTGTTTGGGTGGCTCGTTAAAAAAAAAAAAAAAAAAAAAAAATTTTTTTGTTTTTTTTTTTTTACTAGCCACAAGTAAATTCTTCTCGGCCAGCCGTTCTCTGCACTTCAGTGAAAGCCAGCTGCCACCCAGGGCAGCCCACAGAACGGTGCAGCAGTATAAGGGCCAACTGGGCATAAATAAAAGAACAGCAAAGTCAGAAGATTTCCAGGAGGTTGGAATTTCAACACCACAGGCGTTTTCCAAGGCTGAGTCTAAGCCGTCCGTGGAAGCCTTCGATTCCCACCCAAAGCTGCTATCGAACCAGGATCCCCTCCCATCAGGGTCGAAAACATTGGATTCCAGGTGCACCAAAGCGTACCAGCTGCCCTCGCCAATGAGGATGTAACACACACACACATACAAGCGTTACATAAAGCCACCCCCAAGCAGACCAATGTCCAAAATTCTGGAGGAAAAATGGATGCTGAACATTACTGCTTGCTCTCAGGCTTCTCACCCAGACATGGAAGAATGCCCCTGCTCAGAAGGGTAACCAGGAATCTGGCATGTAAGACAGAGACTTGTCCCTGCTAATTAATCACTAAAGTCCCTAGAAACAAAAGTAGGCCAGGCTTCACCTCCCTCCTGGTCAACTTGGGCGCTGCCACCAAGCAGCTGACCGACTCAGTGGCAGACGACCCCGTACTCTCACAGGCATAAGCCACCGCCCAGAGAGCTGGCTTACCTCACAGGCAGAGGCTGCCCCACAGGCCTTGAATTTGTCACCATCTCCTTCAGGCAGACCAGTCCAATGTGTGGCCATCATTTCATTTCAAATTGTAAAGGGACAAATCCTTTGGAGTCCACATTGGAGAGGTGCCACCACACACCAAACGGGAAGCAATTCCACAGCAGGTTCTCTGAGGCAATGCCGGACTGGTCAAAAACGATTTGCGGGAAGCCCCTTCAAATACCCTCTTCAACAGACTTTGCCCTCTTCATTTCTTCAGTCTTAAAGTTCAGGGGCGAAGGGTTCCTTGGCAGGTAGGGTGGAGGCCAAGAGCAGAGAAAAGAGGTCCACTTCCAGGCGGTGTTACTCCGAGGCCAGAGAAAAATCAGCTTTCGGAGATCCTTCCTAGAACAGGGAGAAGTTAATGAAGGACGTGAACTTTCCCCAGGCGCCGATCTTTAGCCTTGCCCCAGCCCAGACCAAGTTCCCCCTCTCCCACAATCCAAATTACTCAGTCTACGAAGGTGAGCCCTGAAAAGAAAACAATCCTCTCATGCAACAATTACAAAAAAAGAAAAGAAAAGAAAAGAAAGAAAGAAAAGAAGGAAAACGCCTGAATGTCGGTTAGAGAAAGAGAACCAGACCTCAGAACTGCCCCGGTGGCTATGTCAAACACGCCCGGCTGCTATGAAACCTTCAAGAAGGAAAAAAAAAAAAATCCCGGTTCAAGTGCTGCATTTCTTGGGCAATGCCGAAGCAGTGGGCGCATTCTGCAGCACCCAGATACCTACTCTTAAGCGAAGTTTTCTCCGCATCGGGTTAGACTAGCAGACGCCCTCCAACTCCCCAACAAACAAACAAAAAGCCAGCTCGGACCGGGACGGGCGTGGGCTCGGCGGCGGCGGCGGCAGCGGCGGCGGCGGCGGCCGCCCGGGCCGCGGGTGACTCCGGCTGGCCGTGGCAGCCTGCCCTGCGCCCCGGCCCGCGCCCCCGAGGAGGCGGCTGTTTTCCTTGGCCCGCGGCAGGGATGGGTGGGGAGGCGTGCGGCCGCGGGTGGGACGCGGAGCCGCTCCGGCTCCGGCTCCCGGGCATGCTTCGGGAGAGCCGCGGCCCCCGCAACTCTCAGCTCGCGGCTGCGGCTCCCCACCCCCGACCCCGGCTCGCCCTCCCCGGTGGCCACCTGAAGCCGAGGGAAAGCGAAGAGCAAAACCACCCACCTACCACTATTTCCTCCGCCCCTTCCTGAGGCGGGTCGCCGGCGCGGGCTCCCGGGAAGCGCGGCCCGGGCGCGTGCGGGAAGCAAGGGCTCCGCTCGGCAGCTCGGCCCGCGGCGGGGCGCGCTAGGCCGCGGCTCGGTTAATATTCATGAGGCGCCGCCCCTCCTCCGCGCTCCGCCGGACCCCGGCGCCCGCCGCTCGCCTTTGTGCCCCGGCCTCCCTCGCTGCGCACACGCGGGCGCGGCCTCCGCGGGCTCGCGCCTCAGCCCCAGGCGGTGAGACTAGCGGCCACGCAACGGAGAACGCTAGCTATGGGGGTCGGCTCCCAGGCAGCGCCGCGACCTGCCCCGGCCGGCCCCGGGCTTTGGGCGCCGCGGGAGGGCGTGGGGCGGGGCGGCGGCCGCCGGACTCTCCCCTCGCCTGGCCCGGCCGGCCGGGGCCCCAAGCTCCCGCGCCCGCGATCGCCGAGCGCGAGACTGGCCGGGCTGGCGGGCGCGCGAGCTGCTTCCCGGGGGCGGACTGCTCGCGCCTTCCTTCTGGATCCACCTCCTCCCACCCCACCTCCTTCCCCTCCCCTCCCGGGGGACGCTCGGGGGCGAGGAGTTTTCGGTCTGCAGTCACCCGGCCCCGGGAGCCAAGCTAGCGAGGAAGACTGGCCGAGACAGGGGTGGTGCTCGCCGGGGCCCCCCGTAACCTGGGCACCCGCTAGCCCTCTGGTCCCCGCACCCCGACGCCGGGCACACAACTCCGGCTGCTTCCCGAGCGCCGCTCCGGGAGCCGGCACAGTCCTGCAGCTGTCTGCCGGACAGGTCTTGGGGGACAGCGGCCCCTTTTCTGCAGCGGGTGGGGCGAGAAGCTACGGGATGTGGGGCGTTCAGATAAGGGAGTGTCCCCGCCCGCCGCACTGCAAGGTAGCTTCCTGCGGTGAGCAGGGACCAGGCGGTGGCGGTTACGTGTCGTTCAGATTTTTTTTGTTTTTGTTTTAACCTGCGGGTCGGCTGCGCGATTAGGCGCGGCTAGCGGAACGGAGCGGCGGTGGCTGTGCTTTTCCCCGCGCTCCCCGTCACTATGGCTCAGCCGCCAGCCCCGCGGCAGCC
>JADRCD010082251.1:0-10359 GCA_019843815.1 Montemys delectorum | reverse complement strand
TCCTGTTGCTTTTGTTGTAAGAAGTGGAATTAGGTTTGTGTGGATTTGTTGAAATATTACTTTCTTCCTTCTTCTAGGGTGTAGTTTTGCTCCTTATTTGATGTTTTTCCATCTATTATCCTTTGTAGGACTGGATTTGTGGAAAGATTTGGTTTTGTTATGGAATATCTTGTTTTCTCCATCTAGGGTAATTGAGAGTTTTGTTGGGTATAGTAGCCTGGGCTGGCATTTGTGTTCTTATAGGGTCTGTATGACATCTGCCCAGGATCTTCTAGCTTTCATAGTCTCTGGTGAGAAGTCTGGTGTAATTCTGATAGGCCTGCCTTTATATGTTACTTGATTTTTTCCTCTTACTGCTTTTAAAATTCTTTGTTTAGTGCATTTGTTGTTTTGACTATTATGTGGCAGGAGGATTTTCTTTTCTGGTCTAATCTATTTGGAGTTCTTTAAGCTTTCTTGTATGTTCATGGACATCTCTTTCTTTAGGTTAGGGAAGTTTTCTTCTATAATTTTGTTGAAGATATTTATTGGCCCATTACCTTGGGAGTCTTCACTCTCTTCTATACCTATTATCCTTAGGTTTGGTCTTCTCATTGCATCCTGGATTTCCTGGATGTTCTGTGTAGACGAGACTGGCCTCAAACTCAGAGATCTTTCTGTCTCTGTCTCTTGAATGCTGGGATTAAAGGAATATGCCACCACTGCTGGCTGTAACTCACTCATTTAAAGTGAATTCAAACAATTAAATGTTTTAATATATTCATACAATTGTACAAACACAACTACAGTCAGTTTTAGGAAATTTTTACCACCCTAAAAAAGATGGCCCGTATCATCAACTGTTATTCCTCGTTCTAGATCAGAGATAAACCGCCTCATTCATGTAACCGTGAGACCACTTGAACTCTGTTTCCCCTCTTCCTCGTAAATATTCGCACTCTGCTTTCCCTCATCCACATAACCACTCGCACTCTGCTTTCTGCCTGTGTAGATTCGGCTCTTGTGGTCATTTTGAATAATAGAAATCATGTTGTGTGTGGCCTTCTATATTAATATTTACTCATTTCATAGCATATATATTTATATTTCATTTAATTCTTTTATTGTCTAAAATATTTACAGCATACCACCTTAATGTACCTATTCACTAACTGTGTGTTTTACTTTTTGGCTACTGTTAATATCAGTGGCCCTACAGTGAATACTCATATATAGATTCTTCTGAGCACACATTTTTTATTCCTGGCGGCTAATACCTAGGATCAGAATAATTCATTTCCACAGTTACTCTATTTATCATTTTCAGGACCTGCCAGACTGTATCTTTTACATTTTCTTCTGCAATATATGAAGTCCAGTCTCTCTTCACCTTCCAGCCGTCGTTATTCTCAGAGTGACTGACTGACTGTGAAGTCAAGGTTTCTTGAGTCCGTATATTCCATGCTGACCCTAATCTCTCGGAAGAGCTGAGGATAGCCTTGAACTTCTAGCTCTTTTGCTGCAGTTACAGGCACACACTGCTGCGCTTGCTTTATGCCCTGCTGGGGATCCAGCCCAGGCTCCCTCCGTGCCAGGCAAGCACTCAGCCACAGTCAAGGCAGCCCCTTTTCTCTGGCCTCCCTTAGTGAGAAAGAATGGTGTTCCGTCCGTCCTGGCTTTGGTTGGCCTTTCCTTGGTGGTGAGTGGTACTTCCTAGCTGTGTGTGTGCCCTCTTTGGTAAGGTTTGCATCCTTTGTGCAGTTTTTAAATTAGATTGTCTTTATTATTAAGCCTTAAATATTTGTATGCATATTCTAGAAGAATGTATTTTTATATTAATTATTTTATTGGAACAATCCAGCAATATAATTCAGCAGATCAGATCAAAGTAAAAGTTGAAACAAACCACGGCATTTGCTTCCTCACTTGCTGTCTCACTCCCTAGAGGCCTTCAGATCTTGTACTTTTTTAAAGAGTTTGTCTTTTACAACCTTAAAACTCCCTTATATATTCTTAGGGACCATCTGCTCACTTCAGTATTTTCTTCCTTTTTTTTTTTTTTTTTTTTTTATGACAGGGTCTTTCTGTCTGTCTGTCCTGGATCTTCCTATGTAGACCAGCTGGCCTCAAACTCACAGAGATCCACCTGCCTCTGCCTCCTGAGTGCTGGGATTAAAAGTGCGCCACCACACCTGGCTCACTTAAATATTTCTAAGTTTAGACTTTTGATTTTACATTTCCACTGATGAGCAGAAGTTAGCCCTCGTTCTGTTTCTGTTCTTCTGAAAACTTTCTCAGAATATTTTCATTTTGTATTTAGAAACAAGTAGAGTTGGTGCTTGCTGTGGGTTTCCGTATTTCAATTACAAATTTGTGTCCGTTTAATTCTGTCAAACTGAGAACTCTATAAAATGGCTCATGTCTAACATTGCAAGGTACAAACAGTGCTCTTGTGCTGTTTTATTAATAAGATAGCAAGTGGCGCAGGCCTTTAATCCCAGCACTTGGGAGGCAGAGGCAGGCAGATTTCTGAGTTCGAGGCCAGCCTGGTCTACAGAGTGAGGTCCAGGACAGCCAGGGCTACACAGAGAAACCCTGTCTCAAAAAACAACAACAACAACAACAACAACAAGAAAGGGAAAGAAATGCATATGTTGGTATCAGCCCTCTAACTGATCTCACTAATATACTAATATATTCAACAGACAATCCAGAGAACACCATTAGGATTGCACACACATGCACACACACATGCACACTCGCGCGCCCACACACATATATACATACATACTGCGTGCACACACATACATGTTGACAAAAGAAAAAAAGGAAAGAGACCCTATCTGAGTAAATGTTAAGCTGTATAAATACCTCCCATGACGATTTTCATTCCTCTTGGAATGAATGAGACTCGGAAATGTCTCTTTGTGTTTGGTTGTTTTTCCAGGTTGGCAGAGTTGGGAGACTCGGTCAAAATGGAACCGCAATCACGTTCATCAATAACAACTCTAAAAGACTCTTCTGGGATGTTGCCAAAAGAGTGAAGCCCACAGGATCCATTCTCCCACCACAACTATTGAATTCCCCTTACCTTCATGAGCAGAAGAGAAAGGAACAGCAGAAAGACAGACAGACACAGAGCAGCCTGGTCACGGGGGCCAACCTCATGGACATTATTAGGAAACACGAAAAGAGCAGTTCACAGAAATGACCTGGCCCGCCACTTCCCACAGGCTTATTATGCATTATCATCAAAATTTCTAATAACTACTGTATGACTGGGTCAATAAACTTGGACAAGGAACAGAAGAATCTTTAAGATCTTTTTAAATTTAATAAAATTTATACAGCAATGCTGTATTTATTTCAGGTCACAATCCTTGTATTTTAAAGACAAAATCAGAAGATGAATTGCTGACTGAGCTACACTTTGTCTCCTTGGGCCATCACTTTCCATTGTTTAAGTAGGCAGCTCCCAGAGCTGAACTGCAGAGCCAGGACTCAGAGCCCAGCAGGGTCTCACTCCATCCAGTGACTCCTTGCTCCCCCCAACTCTTACCCCTACCCCTCCCCCTCCCCCACGCTCTCCCAGCAGCACATCCACACCAGAGTTATTGTTGACAGCTTAGGAGGAAAGTGAATGGTTGCCATCGTGAAAAATGCTCCAGGCATGTTGAGAAGCAGCACAAAATGTTTAGCCTTGTTTCTGGTTGTTTTCCCTTTGGTTGGGTTAGCAGCTTTTAAAACACACTTTCCAAGATGTGAGCCTCTGAGGGCCATTGTCATTGAAAACTTCACAAGGAAGCTAGACAAAACTTCTGTACGTCTGTCCTTCTATTTCATTAAAAACTGGTATGTGTATTAGGGAAATTTAGTAGTAGTCAGACAAACGTTGGCACTCAGCTTGAGAGCCAAGGCGTCTTTCCTGAGGCTAGGGAGAGGTCTCGAATAAGCTTGCACGTGGATAAGCCTATGATTGGTAGGGAACAAGAAGGCCAAGTGCCATAGCAAAAATGCACTCACTGTAAGGCCGAACTCAAGGCACTGCACACAAAATGGACTAAGTGCTGCTCGTCTCTGGACAGCAGGACAGTCGTTTGATTGTTTTAAACTAGATTCAAAGTTGTTTCACAAGTGAAAATGGGGTAGCCAATAAAAAGCTGGCTTTACGGATCAACCCTTCCAGGAGACTCAGGTGTAGTGGCTCATTCATGCCTGCGATCCCAGCACTTCGCAGCCACAGGCAGGAGGGTGACCACCAGTTTGCGGCTAACTTGGCCTACCAAGTGAGACTCTCGAAAACCAAAGAAAGCAACGGCGAAGGACGAGGATATTTAATAAATAAACACCACAAAGTGGTCATGCAACCTCACTGGTCATCTAAGTTCAGTTGGCTTCTGTCCCACTGCTCAAAATGGCGGCCTCTCAGCTGCCTGCTGACCTCATAGAACCATGTCCTGCGCGTATCGCTTTAAAGATGAATACTTTATCGCGTTGGGTTTGCAGGACGTAGGTGAGTGGTGGAGTAGAGGGGGAGGAAGAACTCACGGCCCTTGGTGAGAACTGAGCTGACTGCTTGCACCCCCTCAGGGAGGGCCCCACTGTTGCTTCCTTTCCCCTTCACCCCCTCCCACCCTGAGACCTTCCGGCTCTTCCTGCTCCGAATCTCAAATGTTGGCAGCATCTGCTTCCTGTTCTTCCACATCTTCTACTCAAGTTTTAACTCTGCCGTCTGGAGGTGGCGCACTGCTGCGGACCAGAACATTAAACTGCCCAGAGTGTTGCTAGCACGTTCCCCAATTAAAGATAGACTTTTAATTAAATTTGTTCTTTGACAGTTACAATCACACACACACACACACACACACACACACGCGCGCGCGCGCGCGCGCACGCGCGCTCGCGATAATATGATGCTTTCTAGTTACTCTCCCCCTCACCCCTTGCCAAGCCCCCTAGTCTCCTCCCCACATTCCGTTCTAGTTTGTGGCCCACTGAGTTTAACTAGGGCCGTCTGTGAGATCTTAGGTTTGAAAATTCCCACTGTAGCTCACCAGGGGGACACAGCTGAAAACAATGACACCTCGCCACCCCCCCACCCCCCACCCTCCCACACACAGACACTTCTTCCAGAAACCATCAGTAGCCAGGGCAGGGCAGAGCAGATATTTTTAAAGTTACCACCTATGATCACTATTATCATATAGAAGAAAGACCACACCAAGCAAAACAAGAAGGAAGTGTGTACAGGGCCACATCTTGGTAAGAGATGACAGCAATGTACTATATTATAAACATTTTAATAGTTTTGTAAAAATATTGTACAGTTCAAAGTATGAATTAGCTGAAGTAAGTAAAATATATACAGTGTTTTCTCTTCCAGTAATTACGTGACAAAGGTGCTGAATTGATTGCTTGGGGGTTTTTGTTTTGTTTTGTTTTTGCAGAATTGAAGCGAACAGCTTTTCCATAGCCAACATCTTAGTTACATGTAAGGAGCCTGGAGACGTTGAATTACGCAAGTGTCCAGTTTATAAGATACTTAAAATGTCCTCCTGCCGGGCAGGGGTGGTGCACGCCTTTAATCTCAGCACTTGGGAGGCAGAGGCAGGCAGATTTCTGAGTTCGAGGCCAGCCTGGTCTACAGAGTGAGGTCCAGGACAGCCAGGGCTACACAGAGAAACCCTGTCTCGGAAAAACCAAACCAAACCAAACAAACAAAAAACCCAAAACTTTTAGTGTCCTCCTTTTAGAATTTCTAATACTAAGCGCATTCTATAAATCAGAATTTTTTTTCAGAAAGTCAAAGAGTGTGTCTGATTATGGTTTTACAACATCTTAGAGAACACTGCCACATACCTCACCTACAGCCCGCACTATCAACATAATTTAAGAAATTAAGCCAAACTTCCTAACTCACGCTCTGCTGAGGCCTCGCTGTTTTCTGGTGGTGGGTGAGTGCTGCTAGGCTACGCTCTGCTCTAGGATTCATATTAGCAACTTTTACACCGCATTTCTATTTTCCATAGACAACACAGAATTCCCTCTGTTAACATGGGTATGGTGCCTGAGGGGACAAGTCACCCCAGGTGACTGTCCTGGCAGCTTGAAGTAAACTGACTCCACACAGATAGGACTCTTTGTCGCCTCCCTGCCTTGCTCACAATGACCCCGGAAGCCCAAGGTCTACAGTGTGAAAACCAGCCAAAGGTAGTTAAGTAACACACTTCTCTGATTCAATCGTTGGTGCCAGGAGTTATTTTATAATATGCAGGATTTGTGGGATTATTAGACCAGATCACAAGGAGGACGTGAGACCAAAGTGACCTTTGATATGAATTTTGAATTTACAAGAGGTTCACCTATCTTATTTTTTTCTTTGCATCTCAGGAAAAAGAGAACTTGGTAAAGCTGCTTGTGGGTAATTAGGTTCCAATTATAGAGCTTCGCCACTTTTTTTCAATTAGCATAAATTAGCTACTACCCCCATCTTGAGCTTGCTTTAATGGGAGTTCTCAGAGGTCTTTCCAAATCTCTATTTTCTATGGTTCATACTTTCCAATTCCTGTTTCCGTATCTCAAACTTACTTCAGAATTCTTGGGATATAAAATATAGATGAAAGAGATCAGCCAAGAAGGGCTCCTCCTGGCAGCTAGATGCTGGCTATAGAGAAGGGTGTTGAATTTGGGGTGCATTGGACATACTTGAAACTTTTATAGTGCTTGGGTGCCCCTTACCCGAAGGGTTTGCAATTGCTTTGGATTTTGAATATTTACACATACATAATGCTGTCTTGAGGGTGAGACCCAAGTTGAAATACCAATTCATTTTTGCCTCACTCATACCTCGAATGGCTTGAGGTAGTTTTGTACATTTTCAGACTGCTCTGTTAACTGAGAATCATCACGTGAAGTCAGGTATGGAAATGTCCATTGATGATATCATGTCAGGTTAAAAGTTTCAAAGCAGCCGGGCAGTGGTGGCACACACCTTTAATCCCAGCACTTGGGAGGCAGAGGCAGGTGAATTTCTGAGTTCGAGGCCGGCCTGGTCTACAGAGTGAGTTCCAGGACAGCCAGGGCTACACAGAGAAACCCTGTCTCAAAAAAACAAAAACAAAAAAAAAAAAAAAAGGGAAAAAAAAGTTTCAAAGAATTTCAGAATTTGGATTTTTCAGACAAGGGTTGCTCACTTTGTGTGCACTAGTTACAATCCTGTCTGCTTACTTGTGCCCTGACTATTTATCTTCAAGGTATCCCTTTAACTTTGGGGCTCAAATTCAGCGTTCCTGAAGCCAGATTCAGCATCTTCTGTCTATGAAGTCCAGTTCTCTTTCTGACTTCCACATTTGCTGGTGGTTCTACCACTCCCTCGGCTGTGCTCAAACCATGACGTCATCATCCGCCCTGTAATCTCCATATCAACTGAGTCACCAGGTCCTGTTTGGTTTGCTTTCAAAACGCTTTGATGTTGCTGCTGAAGCCCCGACCCCAGCCTCCCAACTAAATGATCCTAGCAATGTGTTTGAATTGGTCATCTTACTAGTCCAATATCTTTCCAACCAGAGCAGCACAGTTCCAGAGATTTATTCTAACTCATTCTCTGGAGTTTCCTTGCTCAGAATCCTTTAGCTTCTCCCTTGTTGACAGCATCAAGTCGGAGCTCCTCTGGCTGCTGTCCGAACTCCTCCTTTATCCGAGTCCACCCTCCATCTTTCTACCCACTGCTTCCTAACTCCAACCATCTGCCACGGCTGACTGTATGCTCCAACAGTCCTGAACACCACCACTCAGGGATCAGGCAGTTCATCAGAACTTCCGAGAACCTAATAGGAATAATTAACTGCTGGCAACGAGAACCGATGTGTCACTGATGAGCTCTCTCAAAACTAAGCGAAGTGAAGAATCTGTTCACAGAAGGCCTGTTTTAATTACAGAGGAGATGCTACACGCCCCTCTTCCATGTTGGAATCCAGGGATATTTACCTTGGGATTATAGAAGCCCCTAAATGCTGGGTGGGAACCAAGAACTGGTAGCAGAGTGAGTTCTGAAACTGGAGAAGCACGTTACAACTGTCAGTCCCACCATGATGGAGGAGTTAGGCAATAGGGCGCACCTACAATGTGCTTAATTAAAGCACTCTGGGTAAAGGAAGCTAGGTCATGTTTAAGCCTTACAATGTTCAGAGACTTTACACCATCAGGGTCATTTGTCACTTCATTAATGCACAAGTATATAACAGGCAGAAAACTCCTAAGTAGAAATAATATCTTTTTTAAAAAAAAGATTTATTTATTGTATGTATATGAATACACCTTAGCTGTACAGATGGTTGTAAGCCTTCATGTGATTGTTGGGAATTGAATTTAGGACCCCTGCTTGCTCCAGCCCAAAGATTTACTTATTATTATAAATAACTACACTGTAGTAGTGAGCCAACATGCAGTGGCTGGGATTTGAACTTAGGACCTTTGGAAGAGCAATCACTGCTCTTATCCGCTGAGCCATCTCACCAGCCCCGGAAATGATGTCTTATAGGAAGCACACTTGGCTAGAGGCTGGCCTGTAATTCCAGCAGAGCACGAGGAGGCAGAGGCAGAAGGATTGGCTGTAGCTTGTTCAAGTTCAGTTCTTCAAGGCCTATATAGCCACACCCTGTCCCAACACCCCTTCACCTCCCCAAAAGGAAACATTCTTAGGAAGATAATAAGAAAAAAAGCTCAAGGGGGGGGGGGCGGAGCTGGGCGGCTTTCTGTGTGCCATATTAAAACACTGTAAAGATTTCTTATGACTGATTGGTAAATGGTTACTTCATTTTCTTTAAATCCTTTTTGGGTGAAGGCTCTTTCATCTCTATCTACAGATGACTCCTGGGTAATTTAAAGCAAAACAGAGCTTGTTTTTTCTGCCTTCATTTCCTGTCTCTTGCCCTACCTTGAAACTGGGTCAGGTTGCTCCTCAGCTCTGCTCGTAGGCATGCCAGCCATTTAAGGAGGAATGAGCGACGAAAGCCAGGAATCCGCACCTTCAAGGGTGGAGACACAAGATAAGAAGAATCCAGGTGTTTTCAAGACTTGCAGGGACATCCTAATTATGGGACTGGCATTTACAACATCTTGTTCCAGGCCACCAAATGACACCATTCTTGCAGTCAATTTGGGTTCCAGGAATATCGGAGCCTTGCAGGCAGATTAACCCGTGATAAGACTGGCCCCTTAAACTCGACCTGCTGGCGCATGGAGGAAATACACTGCATGCCCAAAGAAGGGAACAGTCATCTATCTCATGATGGGGACCAAATTGCCTGTCTAAGTGATAAGGGTTCCCTGGAGCCTCAAAGAACCATCGTGAGATAGAACTCAAATACCACGGCTTGGCCAAGACTGGTTAACTATGCCTCTATGCCTTGTCGCTTCCTGCTCCAACTCTTCCCCTACTTAACCTGAAAGTCAAGGCAGGGCATGACAGAGCTGGGCATGTTAACCCCTTCACTGTCACACAGGGTCACAATGAATCAATATCTCTTTTTCTTCACCATTTCTTTTACCATTTGCTTTTGGAGTCCAGTGGCTCGACTTAGCTTGTTGGGTCTCCCTGAAGCCAGACTCCCGGTCCTGGGACTCCCCATAAGCACATGGGATGAAGGATAGCACTTTGTGGATGATTGTTTCTAAACGATGCGTTTTGACTTTATCTTGAGGAAAAGATAGCACTGTGCTAAGAAATCAAATAGCAGAGCTGCCGAGATGGTTTAGTGGTTCAGAGCACAGGCTGCTCTTCCAGAGGTCCCAAGTTCAATTCCCAGCAACCACAGGGTGGCTCATAGCCATCTGTAATGATATCTGGCGCCCTCTTCTGGCCTGCAGGCATGTAGGCAGGCAGAATGCTGTATACATAATAAATAAATTTTCAAAACAAACAAACTAAAACCCTGAGGTTTAAAAAAAGAGAAAGAAATCAAATAGTAGAGCATGCCTATAGTGGCCGTCTTTGAGGCCTAGGCAGTTGTGACTTGGCCTGCAGCCACCTCATGGCCTCTCTGAGCCCCGTTGGTTACAATTCTGTGCAGCAGAGCTTGGCTTGTTGAGCAGGCACAGGATGCCAGTGAGGCCCCTGTGGCTGCAGGCAGGTGTGGATGGAAAGGGCAGGCCTTTGACAGTAAGGAAAACTCGGAGGTTCCTCGTGATTTCGTGAGCATCAAGGCTTGATCCTGTTTGGGTTTTATGAGAGGAAGCAGAATTCTCACGGAAAAATACCAAGGCAGTGCTTTGTTCCATCAATGCAGTGACAAAGGGACAGTTCACACTGTGGTGGGGAGACACGGTGTCTTCCCTGTCTCATCTTAAACCTTAAAGTGCAAAATGGTAATTATGAACACA
>JADRCD010082246.1:0-15064 GCA_019843815.1 Montemys delectorum | reverse complement strand
TATGCAGTATGTAAAACTCGGGACTCTGGAAGTCAGCATGGAGTGGGCATAGGGTATAGATAGAATCTCAGTCTTATAGGCTGAGTTATAGACATTGCATTTTAGCAATAGGACTATATGCATTATGTAAAACTCGGGACTCTGGAAGTCAGCATGGAGTGGGCATAGGGTATAGATAGGATCTCAGTCTTATAGGCTGAGTCACGGGCACTGCATTTTAGCAATAGGACTATGCATTATGTAAAACTTGGGACTCTGGAAGTCAGCATGGAGTGGGCATAGGGTATAGATAGGATCTCAGTCTTATAGACTGAGTTATAGACATTGCATTTTAGCAATAGGACTATGCAGTATGTAAAACTCGGGACTCAGAAAGTCAGCATGGAGTGGGCATAGGGTATAGATAGAATCTCAGTCTTATAGGCTGAGTCACGGGCATTGCATTTTAGCAATAGGACTATGCAGTATGTAAAACTCGAGACTCTGGAAGTCAGCATGGAGTGGGCATAGGGTATAGATAGGATCTCAGTCTTATAGACTGAGTTATAGACATTGCATTTTAGCAATAGGACTGTATGCAGTATGTAAAACTCGGGACTCTGGAAGTCAGCATGGAGTGGGCATAGGGTATAGATAGGACCTCAGTCTTATAGGCTGAGTCCCGGGCACTGCATTTTAGCACTGAATCAATGAAGATTGGAATTTCTCTAGGCAGAAGTGGACTGGGGATAGGTCTGAGAGAATTTGGGCCTGGGGCTAGGATTGGGCTGGGGCAGGACTGGGCTGGTTGGGTGGGGCAGGGGTGGGGGCTGGGGTGGGGCAGGGGCTGGGGCAGGGGCTGGGGCAGGGGCTGGGGCAGGGGCTGGGGCAGCAATAGCAGTAGCCGTATTTGCTGAGTCTGAGGAGAAACTGGATGCCATAAAGGCAAGAAAAGACAGAAAGTTGAAATGTAGGCCTTAATATTACTATTAAAATAGTAAGTCTGATAGAGAACACAGTGCACTATAATTTAAGGCTCTTGCTGACAAGCATCAAGGATAGCAACAAAAGCAAAGCCTGAACTGGTATAGAGCTGCAAATACTCCTGCTATCCAGTCATAATGTTAACTTTACGTTAACAATATCTGTGTCATAAGACGCAAAAGTTTTAAGAGTAGTTCAATAGATAAGTTTGAAAGAAAGTACATTTAAGTGTCAAGTAATTTGAGTATATCATCTGCCAAAAAAATTATTGAAAACTTTAAGGACTCCAAGGTAACAATTCACTAAAGGTAATTAAAATAAATTCTACAAGTAAGCAAAGCTCCCAAATACATTTTAAAAATAATCACTTCAATCTTAAATTCAAACACTAGCAAACCGCACTTATGGTTGACATCCAGAACATTCACGTATATTAAAAATCCAACCCCAGCAATAGTCATGGGGTAGATTCTGGAGGAAGGTAGGATTCTACCTCTTAGCCAGTGATTTGTGATCGACTATGACTCTGGCCAAGGTCACCACTATGCCCACAGTAGGCTTAGAGAACCACTTGAGATCACCGTGCTGGCTAAATCAGAGGCCAAGGAGTAAGTAGACTAGTCTTAGGCCACTGAACAAAGGAATGGGGTGAGGCTTAGCTTGCACCTCCACGTATAGAGCACTGTAAGAGACTATCTTAGACAAATAGGAAAGCAAGCAGACGGGTCAAATGTCCTTGAAATGGCCTTAGATACTTTTCTTTTCTTTTAACAGGTGAGGTTTCAAAGATTCACATCGATCTCAGGAAGCCTCAGCCTCAGACCCTCGGATCGGATCAGACGTCATTCAACACTTCAATGTTAGAATCGCAAGCATGCGCTCACCCACCTGGGGAGGAACTTCGAAATAACGATGACTAAAGACACATGTGACGTACCAAGCTCAAGTCCTTAGGGGACAGTGAGTTATCACACTCTAATTCCAACCTCACCACCAAGCAATAATGCACACTTCTAACTGGTTCAATCAAGCAGACACCAACACATACACACTCGTGCCCATTTCTGATGAGTTCCGTCAAGTGGCAACCACCACTTCCAACTAGCCTTGCCCTCGGCTTCGAGTGGCACAAGGCAGAACTATTCACGCCCTACCATAATGCACCAAGTCTACCCTCGGGCAAAGCCCGCCAAGTGGCCAAAGCCCGCCAAAAATTCACTAACACAAACCTGTAGAGGGCAGGTCACATGACTACCGCCATCTTAGACACACTCAAGAACATGTGCCACATCTCCAGGCTAACTCAGCCATGAAGCTGACATGTGAAACACAAAGCTCTCTGCGTTAGACCGCAGCAAAAGCTTGAGCCGCCATCTTCTCTTGTCTGACCCAAAGGCCCTATTTCCCTCGCTATAGGCTAGAACAAAGGTTGGGTTGTCGAGCCTCGGGTGGAGCTCGCGAGCCTGGAGCTCGCGAGCCGCCATTTTGTGGACTTCTAAGCGGCTCTTAACCACAGGGAACCCCGCCAGGGGTCCATAAGCGCACACACCCAGAGCCGCATCTCCGCACACACCCTGAGCCCCATCCCCTCGTCCTCCGCAGCTTTCGCCCCAACACCACACACGAATACGAGCGCTCCTTGGCTTTCTACTTCTGGCTAGCGCAAGTCCTCAAATGCTGCCACAAACCCGCACATATAAAGAAAGCCTTCAGCTAGCGCAGCGCACTTCCTCGCTTCTATCCAGTCCGCTGTGCTCCTTGGCGTCCTAATTCTTGACGTAACTGGCTCGAGAATAGCCGTGTCACGCAGAAGCCTTAATGGCGGACGCGGGGCTCTCCACGCCCTGAACACCCACTCAGCTTAAGCGCAAAGTCGTTTTTTTTTTTCCTTTTCCCTACACCATAGGTTCACTCACACAGCACCAAACGATCAGCAGCAACAGTAAACGGAAGTAAGAGGCATAAATATTCCAGGTAGCGCAACAACTCACAAAACCATATTTCCATCCACCAAATGCCCCGATGGGCCGTGAAAAGAAAAAAAAAATTAAAAGCAGGTATCCACAGCCCCGATGGGCAAAAGGAAAAGAAAAACAAAAATTACAGCAGGTATCCGAGGCCCCGTTGGGCATGGGAAAAAGACGAAGGGCAGGTATCCGAGGTCCCGATGGACCGAGAAATAAGGGGTCTTTTGGATAAAAAGCAGGTATCCATGGCCCCGATGGGCTAAGGAGAAGAAGCAAAAAAAGAATAAAAGCAGGTATCCTCAGCCCAGATGGGCAAGTTTAGAAGAAGAAAAATAAGAAGAAAAAAAGAATTAAAAGGCAGGTAAGTATCCAAAGCCCCGTTGGGCATGGAATGGCGGCGGGGAGGACACACAGGTATCCGTGGCCCCGATGGGCAAAAATGAATTAATAGTAAAAGAAAGGTAAGTCCACCACACCCAGGTGTCAACCAAAAGGCACGACAAAAGAAATATTCCTTAAAAATGAAAAATTGACCGAAAACATTACAAACATCAAAAAAAAAAAGGAGGACGTGTCAAGAAAGCCTTACCAGAACATATCAAAACGTCAAAAATCTTGTGGGATTTTGATATGTTTTCTTAAATACACCATAAGGCATGGTGGTAGGGGAACTAAAAATGTTCCCCCCAAACCCCATACATGGAGAGAAGCCACTGAAGAACCGCACATCCATGGGAGACGAGCAAACATGGCTGAAGCAAGCCCTTGCACGCCTTTAACTAACCCCAGCGCTGAAGGCGGAGAGACCAGAAGAGGAGTGGCCACAAAGATTGGAAGTCTGACATCTTATTGGACCTTTAGGTCCAACTATATTGTAAAAAATTGAAATGAATAAAGATGGCGATACGTAAGCTTACTGACATAACGCGAGAATTTCATTATTCTGTGTAATAATGAAGGATTATCTACTATTTTACAGTTTTGGGAAATTACACATAAACGTTAAATAATGTACATTAGATTCACACACCATGTCTATGCAAAATTTCAATATATCTTGTACTTGGACAAACCTTGTATGGCTCCGAGTCTTGGAGACTAGAAGTTCTTATGAATCAGTTGGCTAGCTCAAACGAGGAAAATAAAGTGTGGAAATGCCTCACAAAATGGCTCCTTGGTTCCGAAATTATCAGCGTATTGGTTGCGTCCTATTTGGTGGGCTTACCCTCAGAGTTTCGGGTCCTGGACATTTTAGTCTTTCTCTGGGAATCTAATGGCTCCAAACCTTGGGACAAACATACACTGAAGAAGGTTACTGGCTAGCAGTAATGGAAAATGATTCCTAAGGAAAATGATTCCTAAATGCCGAAGCAAAGTCTGAAGGAATAATAATAATCGCTCAGTGGTATTGTACTTGCCCCAGAGAAACTGCTAACTTAAAAGAACTGTCAAATTTTGTGAACTGACAATGAATACACACATGAAAGAGATCAGACACAGCTGGGTATTAGAAAATCAAAGGAATTGTTGATCTTGTTGATTCATGTTGACAAATAACTCACTTTCTATTCTAAGTGCCCTTTAGGTGTCCGATGAATAATAAAGGACACAAAATTGTTTCACTCTTGGACTATCAAAGTACCTGCAATTCACTAATCTTACTATCCAGGTGGTTTAGGTAGGGATGGAAAATCTCTGCTACAAAATAAGGAAATTCTTTCGACAAAAGAAAAAGAAATTAACAAGTAAATAAATGAGACACACAGACTGAATAAACCAGCAGGTGGCGGCATGAATCTTTCCAAGGCGCCTGCAGCCGAACTTGGAGTGCCGAAAGGACTACGATCTGAATTGAAAACCAAAGGTTACTTTGTCTAACTTTGGTATCAAAAGAAAGGGAAAAGAAAAAACGGTTTCCTATAATTGAAAGAGACCATCTTGTCAGAGTTTGCATTACTTCAAGGTAATAATGCTAGTACAAAGGTTGATAGAGCAATCAGGATCAAAGGAACAGGCACATGGGAACCCTCCAAAAGCATTATCAGTGTGAAGTAGTCAAATAGGGACATATGGGGGGGGGACCCCAAGAAGGGCTCTTCGCAGCTAAGAACAGCTGTCTCCACAATTTATATGGCTTTGTATAAACGAGAACTTCTAAATGGCCTGTGCAAAGATGTATGACTACCTTAGAACTTGCAGGGGTTCTGGTCACCGATTATGCAAGCCAGTGTATCATTTTGTGTGCATGGTAGAGAGAGTCATCAAATAAAGGAGTTGGTCCCAGTTCTTGGAAACCTCATCATTCTATCACATACCGAGTACCTCAAGGTATGTAGGGTTTCAAAGACAATTTCTAGTCTTATCAGAAAAAAGCATGAAGGGATATGTGTTAAAACTCAGTTCCTGGGCTACATAGATGGTTCAGCAGTTAGCACTGACTGCTCTTCCAGAGGTCCTGAATCCAATTCCCAGCAACCTTGTAGTGGCTCGCAACCATCTGTAATGAGATCCGATATCTAACCTCTTCTAAACAGTGACCTAGAGTGTGCTCACATTAAATAAATAAATATTGCCGGGCGGTGGTGGAGCACGCCTTTAATCCCAGCACTTGGGAGGCAGAGGCAGGCGGATTTCTGAGCTCCAGGACATCCAGGGTTTACGCAGAGAAACCCTGTCTCGAAAAAAAGAAAACGAAGCAACAACAAAGAACTGAGGTTCAGGCATCTATGAAGAAAAGGAATCAGAAAGACTGTGGTAAATAACTCCAAGAAAACACCATCCAGACACAACGAGACAGGTTTGGTTTTGTTTTTAAGAAAATGAATGTGGGGGGCTGGAAAGATGGCTCAGCAGTTAAGAGCACCGACTGCTCTTCTGAAGGTCAAGAGTTCAAACCCCAGCAGCCACGCGGTGGCTCACATCCATCCATAATGAGATCTGGAATGTTTGAAGACAGCTACAGTGTACTTACATATAAGAAATAAATAAATCTAGCTGGGCGGTGGTGGCGCATGCCTTTAATCCCAGCACTTGGGAGGCAGAGGTGGGCAGATTTCTGAGTTCGATGCCAGCCTGGTCTACAGAGTGAGTTCCAGGACAGCCAGGGCTACACAGAGAAACCCTGTCTTGAAAAACCAAATAAATAAATAAATAAATAAATAAATGAATAAATATTTGGAGTTGGATGGGTGGGGAAGAGTTGGAGGAAGGAAAAATGATCACAATGAACTATATTAAAAAAGAGTTTTTTTTTTTTAAAGGAAATGTTCAATGACACTACTGGCTCTGTGAGCAGAGCGAAACTTGGAGCCACAACTACAGCTACATGAGGCATCCACTGTAATCACCTACTACCAAGTCTCTCTTCTTCAGGAAATCCATATTTCTTGCAATCCTAATGTATATTGGGAGGGGATTGACCTGGTATAAAAAGATTGAACAAACACTCCCAAGTTCGTCAATTAACGGAATACTGCCTAAATTGCAGCAAAAACCAGTCTATGGATTTAGCGCTATACTCATCAAAATTCTAATGGCATTCTCCACATAAATAGTTTTAAAAAATCATACGGTGGGGAAAAAAAAACCCCAGAGCCCTGAGTAGTCAATACTGAGCAAAAAGTGATGCTAGAGGTGTCAAAATACCTGTTTTCAGATTATAGGACATGCTAGGTACCTCATGTCTGTGAATCCCAGCCCTTGGGAATTGGAAGAAGGCCAATCAGAAAGAGAATATGAGACCACATTGATCTATGTGACACCAAGCTTCAAATGAATTAAACAGGTTGTACCACAGCATCAACATGTACTGCCACTTAGGCAGGCTTGTAAATAAGTAGGATAGAATAGAGGACGTGGAGTGGAGACACTGCCATACACTTCTCAACAAAGGTACAAACACCATATGTAAGAGACATACAGCCACTTTGCCAAGTGATCCTTAGTGTATTGGTAATATCTCACTCTTCACAGAAATCAACCTACCAAAGATCATGTAAGAAGAATGACTCCCATAGACTCATACATTTTACCACGTAGCTATCAGGAGGTAGGGAGGAGGTAGCACTCCATTAGGAGGAGATATGTCATTACGGGGTGGCCTTTGAAGTTTCAGAAGCCCAAGCCAGGATCAGGGGTTGGATTCCTTCCCTGCTACCTGTGGATCCAGATGTCAGACTCCAGTACAATGTCTTTCTGAATGCTGACGTGCTCCCCACCATGATAACAATAGACTTAAACCCTAGAAAATATTAGCAAGCCCCTGTCCAATGCTTTTAAAGTGTGGTCAACCGGGTGGACATGGTGCATGCTTTTAATCCGCAAACCTAAAAAGAGATCAATTATGGGGTTTAAGACATGGTTCAGGTTACTCTTGAGATGGTTAATATTATAGATGACTGAAGTTCAAGATTTAGACTCACACCAGATAGATCTTTACTGCCTATAGTTTCAGTGCCAAGGGATCTGAAGATCAGGCTTTCATGTGTACCGTCACAGACTTTGTAGGAAATAAGGAAAAACAGTCTCCAGCAGATCATAAACCAGGCACGATAGCATGTGTTATAGCAACTCTTAAGGTGAAAGCAATAGGATGAATTGTACAAGGTTACCACTTGGTTGCACAGTGAGTTTGAGGCCTACTGACATTAAGCATCAGGATGTCTTGGATATTAATGAAAAGACCTAACCTATGGATCAGGAATAGAAGAAGATGAAGAGTTCCAAGCTCCACGTCCTGGAAAATATTCTCAACAAAATCAGAAGAGAACTTTCCTAACCTAAAGAAAGAGATGCCACCCTTTCCCATGGGTGGCAGTGCTGAGGCTCATGCAGGATACCTGGAGTTACTGTAAAATTTGTTAACCACCAGGAGTTCCCTCGAGCTGTGTCACTCTTCCTCAAAAAGTTCGGGAAGCTGAAAGTCCTCAAATAGGTGTACACAGTCAAGCTGGCCAAACAAAGAGCTTGCCTCATATGATGAGAACTGGTTCTACACAGGATCTGCTTCTACAACTAGGCACCTGTACTTCCGTGGTTGTGCAGGGTTGGTTCCATGACCAAGATCTACGAAGGATGGTAGAGAAACGGTGTCAGGCCCAGCCACTATAGCAGAGTTTCTAAGATTGTGGCCTGCCAGGTCCTCCAAGCCCTGGAGGGGCTGAAAATGATGGGAAAGGACCTAAATGGGGGCCGCAAGCTAACACCTCAGGGACAGAGATCTGAACAAGATCGCTGGATGGGTGGCAGCTGCCAACAAGAACAGCCAGGGCTATACAGAGAAACCCTGTTTCGAAAAAAAAACAAACAAAAAAAGAAGCTTATAGAAGAAGAAGCTTGTAGAACACCAATTATACTCAACCAGGAAAAAATCCTCCTGGCACATGGTGAATATAAATACAAATAAGAATGTTCATTAAGATGTGGTGATCCATGTCTTTAATACCAGCACTTGGGAGGCAGAGTAACAATGGATGGATCTCTTAATTTTAGGCCATCCTGTCCACACATAGAAACCCTGTTTTGAAAAACCATAAGCAAACAAACAAATGAAGTCTTTGGTGGGGATCCTTGGACTCAGGAGATAATTTGGCATAGTGTGGGCATTTTTAACGGTTCATGAACACAAAATCACAGACTATCATTTCTGTGTGTGTGTGTGTGTGTGTGTGTGTGTGTGTCTGTGTCTGCGTCTACGGGGTATGTCTATGTCGGGAGTGTTAGAAATAAAATTCTCACTCTATAATCCCAAATGGCTATAAATTTTCATAATACTGTCTCAGCATCTCAAGTGCTAAAAATACAAGTTTGAGCCAAGCTACCTGGCTTGGTTTGGTTGCCCTGGAACTGGAATTACAGAAGGTTGCCAACCCCTTAGGGTATTTATCCCAGTCAGAATGGTAACATCAAAGAAATAAAAACATCAAATGCTAGTGAGGATGCAGGGACTGATGATCAAACTGACTGTTTCTGTGACTGTAATCTTGTCCAGTCATTATGAAAAACAATGTAGAGTTTCTGTAAAGAACTAAGAGAGAAGGGTGAGATATAGCTGAATGCAGCGCTTACCTGGCATGTGCAAAGGCCTTCAATTCTATACACAGCTCAACAGCCAAACAGAAGCCTAACAGGTGAGTACTGTAGCAGACAGGTATAATCGGGAAATGGAAGCAGGAGGATCAGTTCAAGGTCATCTTTCACTATATAGTAAGCTTGCTGATAGTTGGAGATCTTTTTAAAATGATTTATTTATTGAGATTATAATAATAACATTTCCCCTTTACTTCCTCCAAACCTACCCACGTACGTCCCTCCACCCTCATTTCTCTCTTTTTCTTTAGTTGTTGTTTGTGGTGTGTGTACATGTATATGTGTGTGTATGTATATTCCTAAATATATAAACTCCTACTCAGTCTATACAATCTTAATTGTACATGTATGTTTTTAGGGATGACCACTTGGTATTGGAATGAGCTCTTCTTTGGGAACACTATTTCTCCTGCTCTCAGTATTCCTTGGTTGCCTGTAGTTTTGACTAGGGTTGAGACATGAGCTTTCACGGTTTTACTTTTGCCTGTCTGTTGTCTTTGTTCAGGCCATGTTTAGACAGCTATGCTGCTGAGACTTAATAAGTGTACTAGTAGGAGATCTTATCTCTGAAAAAGTTAACTCCAGAAGATAGGGTGAACGGCTGCAAAATGCCATTCTCTACACTTAATGCAATCACTTTAATCATTAGCTCACACCAACTTTCGTGATCTGTTGTGAGCCAACACAAGACCAGCCCTGGCAACGGTCAAGGAAAGAGGAGGGGCCCTGCCCTGTACCTCTGAACTATTAACTGTTTATAGATTTGATGGGGAAAGAACCATTGCCTTCTTCAGTTTTGTCCCCTCTGATGAGTCCACCAACCTCCCACAGATAGCACCAAACCTCAGGTCACACGGGTGGCTCTGATGAACCTCGGGGTCAAAAACCAAAGCTAAGACATGAACATGACAGGTTTGCAGAAAGAGAGTAGAGTGTGCAGAACGGTGAGGAGTCAGAAGGCAAGAGTAGTCAGTGTGAATGGTGTTGCACTGCAAAGAAGGCCAGAGAGTATAGGGCTCCTTGGAATTGGAATTGCAGGGGAGTGTGAGCTGAATCTGGTCCTCTGCTATAGCTGCAAGAGTTCTTAACTGCTAAGCCATCTCTACAGCTTCTTTCATTTTGTTTTACTTTATTCCAAGGACTGTTTAAGCTCACCTGGAAATCACTATGTAGACTAGACTAGCCTTGAATTTATGGTGAACTTCCTGCCTACAAAGTGTTGTGGTTATAAGCATGTGCCAGCGGCCACAGAAATAAGTTCATTATATATAAGTGAGTAAATAAGTACATAGATTCCGTATCTGTTCTACCACTCGCCACACCAATATTCCCCCTCTCAATTCATACTTCGGATGACTGTGACCCAGTCTTGACCCAGCAGCAGGCAATGCAAGTTGATGGTCACAATTATACAACCTAAGGAATCCTCAGAACCACAGAGTTCTCTCTAGTTATATATTGCTGGGATTCTTGATGTATACTGCAGAAAACTTAAGCATGCTTATTGAATAAGATGAAGGAAAGATATGAGTGGTTACTAGGGAGTTATTAGACAGTAGTAGCTGTCTACCTGATTTGGTTTTTTTGAGGTTTACATTATTTAAAGGAAGTAGTTTCTAACCAAGGTTGAGGCAGAAAAGAAAACATTTGTTCATCTTCCCATTCTGTCCTTGTTTTTTCCATTTTTGTGTGTATATGCATTTTGTCCACATATGTGGGCGCACACGTCCCATGTGTATAGGTCCATATATACATGTGCATGCATGTAGAGGCCTAAGTTTAATGTTCTCAATCATTCTACCTTGTTTACTGAGGCAAGATCTCAGCTAAACTGAGAGTTCACTTGCTCTGGGGATCCCTGTTTCAGTCTTCCATAGCTGCACTTATAGGAGGCCTTCACAAAGGTTGACACCTTGGGGATTTGAACTCTGGTCCTCATGCTTTATGGCAAATACTTAACCCTTGAGCCATCTCCTTAACTCCCGACTACGTCATTGAAAAGTATTTAGTTTTCAAGGTTCATTTCTGATTTTATTTATGGGTATGGTCTGTGTGTGTCCACAAAGACTAGAAGAGGATATCAAATTTCCTGGAGCTGAAGTTATAGGCGATTGTCAACTGCCTAATAGCGCTGAGAACCGAACTTGGATTTTCTGAAAGAGCAGCGAATGTTTGTAAGCACTGAGGCATGTCTCTAGTCCTGGAAGGGTTGTTTGCTTGTTTTATTTAAAGGGTACTGGTGAGGCTGTAATATGAATAAGAAATGTGATCAAGATAAACCCTTGGGCCAGGTGGGCAGTGGTGGCTCACGCCTTTAATCCTAGCACTTGGGAGGCAGAGGCAGGCGGATTTCTGAGTTCGAGGCCAGCCTGGTCTACAGAGTGAGTTCCAGGACAGCCAGGGCTACACAGAGAAACCCTGTTTCGGAAAAACAAAAACAAACAAATAAACAAAAAAAAAAGATAAGCCTGTGGAATCTGAGAAGTGGTGGTGCACGCCTTTAATCCCAGCACTTGGGAGGCAGAGGCAGGTGGATCTCTGAGTTTGAGGCCAGCATAGTCTACAGAGGGAGTTCTGGGATAACCAAAGCCACAGAGAAACCCTGCCTTGAAAACAAACACAAACAAAAAGGTAGATAATACATTTGGGGGGCTAGAGAGATTGCTCAGCAGTTAAGAGGACTGGCTGCTCTTCCAGACGATCCAGGTTCAATGTCTGGCACCCACATGGCAGCTTACAGCTGTCCAATTCCAGTGGACACCCTTATACAGACATACCTACAGACACCAATACATAAGAGAACAAAATGAATCTAAAATAAAAAGTAAAACCATGGATCAAAAATTGAAAATCTATTAGCCAGCTGTGCTGCCACAGAGTACCATGTTGATGTGAGTAGTCTGTGCTGCCACTTGAGGCCATGTTAATGTCCTTGGTTTGTGCTGCTGCAGACACCCATGTTGGGACCAATGGTCCTGCTAGAGCCAAGGGCAGCAGCAAATGTGGGGATGGGAAGGGATAGTCATGTTGATGTCCATCACTGTTACTGCCCCTGACGGCTATGATGGTGTCTACGCACATACTACATTGCTGAGCCACTTTGATATGTGTTGTCTGTACTGCCACGGGAAACCATGTGGATATTGAAGTATAGTTCTCTACAATTGATGGCTTTCAGTAGGAATGGAGGTGGAGAAGGACTCAGTTTTCTTTAAAGAGCCACTGGGAGTTTGACCTGATGATCTAATGTTTTATACAATGTGGACTAACTTAGAGTAGCATAACCTGATGACAAAGGTGGTCAAGTGATAAGAGCAATAGAATGGTCTAATGACCCTGTCCCCATTGGAGTTGGAATATTGACTTGAGATTTAAACTAAAAACAGGAGAGACATTCCTATAGAGAACAAGGATTACTCAAGGTGTATTCTGATTAATTATTGTGTCATGTGGTACTGCAAGATACCCCAAACCAGCCCTCATTGTGGCTGGCCATGATAGCGCACGCCTGTAATCCTAGCAGAAGATTTGCCTTGAGCTTGAGGCCATACTGTGCCTTGAGAGAGTTCTTGTTTTTTTTTAAGGGTGGTTCATGTTTGAAGCATAAGCTGATTACTTTTGCCTTGCATCATGGATAACTGCCCTCATATAGGGGAAAGTCTATCCTAGGAGGTTTTGCTCTTCTTGGAGTTCAAGATGACTAACTATTTAGGAAAATAAGTTATTTCTGAGCATTTCATTTTGAAGGGAAAATGAAATAATTTAGGAAGACACTCCTTCAATTATTAACATGTCTATGCATAGTCCAGCAGGGATTTGAGAGGAAGGGGAAGACGGACTCAAAATAAAAGCAGAGATTAAGGCTCTAATCCTGTGGTTGGTTAGCTTGTGAAGCCACGTAGGCCATCAATACGTTTAGCAAAAGCAATTTCTGAAAGCCTGTTTTCACAGGACATAAATTTCTAACAACAGTGTAGCTTAAATTGTAAGAAAACCAGGACTGTTTCAAAGACTGATAACATGCTATCTCCCATGTTTCATATATAGCTTCATGATTTGCTTTTGGCTTTGCTCCTCTTTCATGTGCTCTCATATAACTCAAGCTGATCTGGAACTTACTGTGTTGCTGAAGATGAACTGAACTCCTGATGCTCTTTCCTAACTTTCTCAAGTGCTGGATTTTTAGGCAAGCACCACTTTGCTCAGCTTTTCTTTGATTTTCCTTAGAATATTAAAGAATAGTTTTATTTAATCTCATCATTTAGTAAGCAGAGGTAGGAGGATTTCTGAGTTCCAGCCTGGTCTACAGAGCGAGTTTCAGGACAGCCAGGACTACACAGAGAAACTCTGTCTTGAGACACCAATGAAGAAAGAAAGGAAAACATTTTCCTTGGGGCCAGCAATATGGCTCAGTGGTAGAACTATAGCTTAGCATGTAATTAGAAAGTCATGGATTCAATCCTTAGTAACACACACACACACACACACACACACACACACACGTGCTGAGTTCTGACTGCAAGATTAATCAGCTAATAAGGGACTTACCACAAAGCCTGGCAGACACCCTGAGTTCAATCCTTGGAAATTATGTAACTACGTGGTGGACATGCCCACATGCATTCTCTCTCTGTCTCTGTCTCTGTCTCTATCTCTCTCTCTCCCTTCCTCCCTCCCTTCGTCCCCTTCCTTGGTCTTTCTTACACACACAAACATGCTATAAATAAATAAATAAATGTAAAATATTATAAGATGTTATAGGCCATATATATAAGGAAAATTAAAGATAAGGGAAATACTTTTAGATGAGAACAGAGTATAAGGTTTTTATCCTAAAACTAAAAGAGTGGACAAAAAGGGGCGATGAGGGAAGATCCAGAAAGTGTAAGCTTATTGCCAAAGGCCTGAGTATGTCACAAGAGGTTTCTAGAAGATAAAGTGAGGCACAATGGTACACAGGGTGACCCTAGAACTTGGAAAGTGAAGGAAGGAGAATTGGGATTTCACAATCATTCTCTGCTACATTATGAGTTGAGGCCAGTCTGGAATAGTTGGGGTCCTGTCTCAAAAGCAAAAGAACAACAAAGATAAGCATGACTGAAAAGCTAAATCTAGGTACTTTTTTCAACAGTTTAGCTACAGACATTAGAAAGAAGTTGAAAATGCAGCCAGTTGGTCTCCCAGATACTCCTGAATCAATTTTTATATTTGGCTTTTTTTTTTTAAGTTTACACGAACAATTATTTTTAGATGTTTTTATGTGTGTGAGTGTTTTGCCTGCATATAGGTCTGTGCACCACACTCCTGCATGGTGCCTGAGGCAGTGATAAACCTCATGTGGCTGCTGGGCATTGAACCCGAGTCCTTTGCAAGAATACTTTTACACAGTGAGTCAAGTCCCCAGCCCTGCTTTTGGGGTTTTGGTTTCATTTTGGTAGAAACCAAATATGCATCCAGGGAAAATCACATACATACAAGAAGCCAGGAATTTGAGAGGCAATGTGTGTGTGTGTGTGTGTGTGTGTGTGTGTGTGTGTGTGTATTGTTGGTGTTGTTGGTGGTCGTGAGGAATAACATAGGAAGAGGAATTGGAGGAAGGGGATGGGGAGAATATGTAATTATATTTAGATTAAAATTTTAAATGGGAGGGAACAATAAAGCGATTATAGTCACAGGAGCATGTCAAATTGTCTTGGCCATGGAGGGAGGTTGGTGCAGGTAATAATTTCTACAAACTTGCCATCTCAGAGAAACTCCAGTCAGAAGAAAGACGAGTCCAAACAGGCCAATTCTGGCTACAGTTGAGGAAACCTAGCACAGGAAAGACCTGTCTGCGATGGAATGAAAAGAAACCAGGGCTTTGCTGTCTTGGGAAAGAGGGAAACCATTGTAAGGGAGAATGTGCTACCCTCTGGAGAGAGGACAGTCCTCAGCTCCATGACAGCGGTCCCAGGTTGCCTTAGCAAAGCCTTCCTAAAGTAACGGCAGATATTCATTGAGGTTCTTTTGGTAGCTTTCGAAAATGGTTTTAATTAAATAGACACACA
>JADRCD010082240.1:0-17748 GCA_019843815.1 Montemys delectorum | reverse complement strand
CTAGAGTAACCTCTCATTCTAAGATGTAAGCTTATCTTGCCATTGATTTTTGACTCTGATTTATGAAGTGAAATGAGCTTCTTCACTACTTTGTTGCCTAAAGTGAAAAGCAATATTTATTTGAACTAGGCTTTAGCTTCATCAAGGACAATATGATATTTGCTCATTAATATCCCCTAATCTTCCTAGAAGCTCTATGCCTGTTATATGTTGAATACTGTTGATATAAAATTATAACATTTCAGAATTTTTATCAGGTAGTTATTAAGAAGACAGAAATATAGGCTGATAGAAATAAAATTATTACTTGTTATGAATTAAATGTAGTTTCTTTTATGTTTCTCCCTCAAATTCTATGGTGTAATTTCAGTATTGACTAAAAAAGGGGAGTTACTTTGATTTAGTGGTTGATTTTTGTAATAGATAACATTTATGAAGCACTAAAGTGAATCAATATACTTTCCTGAGAAATATTCTCTGTACTTGATACAAACGTTTTATTGAAAATGACTTATGGAATATAAAACTTAAATTTTCATCTTTTGCTGATTAGATCATGATAGCAGAAATTTTGCCTTGTTGTTCTTCACGTGTATTAAATGTTTGTGTTTTATCCTTGCTAGGTCATTACCATTGGAAAACACGTTAAAGGGTACCATTATATCATTGCAAATCTGGTAGGTGAATTAATTGACATTATTTTTATCCACTAAATTTGTATTATGATATACTTATTTGTATTTCATGGGTATGGGTATTTTGTCTGCATGAATATTTGAGTCTGAATAGAGTACCTGTAGATTGTAGATCAGGACCTATGGTCCACTAGAACTGGAGTTTCCTGTCTGGAGCCATCCTGTCATATGGATGTTGGAAACTTAATCCTGGTACTTTTAGATACAGAATCACCTTCCTAGCCCCTCTAGCTGATCTTTTTTGAAAATATTTACTTGAAATAATCATCATTCATAAGGGATATTTTTTTTACATGTAGGCAACCAAAGGAAGGCAAAGGACATAGATATTCCTTATTCAAACACCTTAGGCATGCCTGGCTTTCTTCCAAGTTACTATGCTCCTGAAAAGGGCACACACAGTCAGCCCTTTGGAGAGAGATATTTTAAAAATATAGTCTGATTTTATTTTAGGCAAGTAAGGAAATGTTTTATTGGGTTGTTTTAAGTTTATTTCCCAATCTACATCTTTAAATTAGTTTCAGTTATTACATGTGATATAAATATTTTCATAAACATACTTATTCAAAAATTATCTTGATAATTTTGATACAAACATTTCATTGAAAATGACTTGTGGAATATAAAACTTAAATTTTCATCTTTTGCTGATTAGATCATGATAGCCGAAATTTTGGCTTGTTGTTCTTCATGTGTATTAAATGCTTGTGTTTTATCCTTGCTAGGTCATTACCATTGGAAAACACGTTAAAGGGTACCATTATATCATTGCAAATCTTATTGCAAAAATTATCTTGATAATTTTTCACTAAGGGAAACTTTTCAAAAATACTCCTTAGTATTTATTTTTTATGTCACTGTGTTCTATAAACTTACTACATGCATACTTAAGGTTTTCATATCAATAATATGTGAAATTGGTACACATTTATGATGAAATTAAATCTAAAACATGGTATTATTAAGTCAATAAAATTATCAATTACATATCATAGCAATGTAATAGTAATGTGTTAAAAATATTTTACTTCTGATTTCCTACATAGTATATAAGTAGCGTGATGAAATGAAAACTGAGTACTTATAGGTGCTGATCATGTTCCCATCAAAACATGATCCATTTAAAACATATTGAAAAAGCAGATTGGTTAATTTCTTTGTTTATAATTATAGCCAATCAATTTAGATTGTTGAACACTTATTTTTATTTCCAAAATAGGCTTTAAAGTGGCGATCACACAGGCTTTGGCTTTCTTCATGGTTTTTGAACAGTTATGACCCTGTTGTTTGGAAATTATCGCCACACAACTTGGTAAAAATATGGCAAGACCAGGAAAAGAGGCAGCAAATGAATGCTTATTCTCGATTTTATGAGGGGACTGCACACAAGCTTTGTGTTTATTCAAATACAGGCTTCTTTTTATGGTTTATAGAATATCAGTTTATTTCTCAGAAAACATCCCTAGTATGACAGAAAAATTGCAGAAAACAGAACAAGTGTTTCAATAAATAGTGTTTTCATGAAGAACACTCAACTCAGTATCAATGAATATCCTGAGTGACATGGTTACAAGCTTCTATAAAAATCCTCTGGGATTTTTCTCTGAGTGTGTACCTAGGAGATTGGAAAAGACCCTGTATAGACAAAAGGGTTAACAGAAGCTGAGGCTCTGCAATGAGTTTTGTTCAGCTCTGTTCCATGCCTGAAACAGCCTGTACACTCAGTCCCTGTGTGAGTTGTGCCATTTGATAGAAGAGCACAGTGCCACAGTAAAAGCTGCGATCTTTAAAAATGTCCAGATGGAGAAGATTATATTGGAACATTGAGAAATAATGACAGAAGGTGTCTCATCAATTTGAGAGGTGCTGTGTAATGCCACGAGAAAGGAAAGCACTGTTGTCTAAGTGAGCAAGTCCATGCTTTGGTCATGACTCTATTTAGAAATCTACCCAAATTAATTCAGAAGCTGAATTTGGGTCTGTTTTCTCTTTCCTGGATGCCCAATTTCCTGAGTCCTGACTCTACTGGAATGTCTGAGAATTTGAACTTTTCATGATGTTCAAGTCTGAAAACTGCCTCCTGATGCTGAGGGTTTTTATCCTCCAAGTTCTCAATAGAAAAGTAACACTTTCCCATGGCCAGTGCCTTAGTCATGCTACAAGGGGTGATTGTGAAAGATTCTTTAAAATCCTTGCATATTGACAAACCATTTTCAGAGATGCTAAACGATGAACTTATTTCTTCAGATGCAGGCTCTGATTAAGTTCTCTTTGCAGTTTTTGAAAGATTAACTGGTCCATAATATGATGAGGGTCATAAGATCCTGTGCTCACATTTCCCTCGGTTCTTCTCATGGATTTAACTTGCTAATAATCATTTAGAGCATGTAGGCTCCTGATTTTCAGTCTTGTTAATATATCCCCCTAAATGATAATATGGTTTTAATTTGGTGAGATGTTGCACCTGACTTGCCCAGCCCTCATTCTGTCTCTGTCTCCCTTCTTTCTTCTATTTCTCCTCCTCCTCTCCTTTCTCATCCACTTTCTTTCTTCTTTCTCCTCCTGTTTCACATATATATATATGAAAACTGAACTATTCTCTTCCAAAGTGTTGGGGGCAGATGGCATTCTAAACCCAGAAATTGATTGTTTTGTCACTGTGCAAGAATTATGACAGAGTGTCTCTGGGAAATTCTGTTCAAAATATGCCACGGAGTAAAGAAAGAAAATATTGAAGAAAAAAAAATGCAGATCCTTATTTAGGATCAAACCTATCAAACCTATCAAGAACTTCAGTTGAAGCTGTTTATTGTATAATCAGAGAAAAAAGACAGCATGAATAAAAGTAAATGAAACCCAAAGAAAGAGATAACGAGACTGAAATTGCCAGCAAGATAGAAAGTCAGAGGCTTTATCTCAGTTGTACTGAACAGATGAGGCATGACACTGGAGAGATGTGACAAGCACCAAGCACGGGAAGCAGACAGGTAGCTCCTGCGCTTGCTATATTCTCTTATTCTATCTGGAGAGGCAGACCTTGGCTCCATGTGCACATTACTAAGAATTTGATACTAGCAGGAACCCTTAAGATATCAATAGGGAGAAAACAGGAAGAATGGGGTTCAGTTGATATCTGGGTAAATTTTGTTTTGTTTTGTTTTGTTTTGCTCGGTTTTTATTTTGGTTTTTGTTTCTTTGTTTTTATTTTTACACATATGAAGAGGGTCCCCTGAGCTGGTCTCTTTGTGTTAAAAACTCTATGTTTGGGTCTGGAGAGAAGGCTCAGCCCTGTTGATCTGTGTTACATAAACTGCCCTATTCTGTCCCAAAGTGCATGAAGGCAAGGAGGGTGTTCTGAATCCAGAAATAGGTAGTCTTATCACTCTCTAAGTATTAAGATGGAGTGGCTTCAGATTTCTCTGGAAAATTCTGTTCAAAAAGTTATGGATGCAAATTATTATTTAGAATTATGAGATGCCTATAGATCAGAGCATCAGCTGAACTTATCAAATGGGTCCCTGGACATCTAGATACATCAATAGGAGCCTTCATACAGAATTCTGAGCCATGCCTTTAGTTTCCCATCATTCTATTTACAGAGTTTAACCACACACATTTGCATAGAAGACTGGAAATGTTTAAAAGGCACAGAACAAAGAAGTAAAGCTAACTAAAAAGGGCCCATAATCATTCCTCCCACCCTTGAGGCTTACAGCTAAGCATCTGGATGAGTTACACTTGCACAGTAGAAATGCAGCATCCATTTAGCACTGCTTGTGTAGAAACAAAATTGTAGGCTAACAAGAACCTTTCTTTGCCAGGGTGAAAAAAATGTAATAATTCTTGTTTTAAATATTAACTACAAATAAAAGATTGATGCTTAATTCAGGATATATTTAATAATTATGCATGATAGAATGAATATGTTTAAAATGTGAATACATTAATAATTGCCATATTGAAATCTGATCTATAGTTCTATCCTTGATTAGAAAAGGAAAATTCAGTTAAAATTTAATCACAAAATAACATTTTGATTTATGAAAATGTAACATGGTACTTTGTATTTGATTCTTTCATACAACAGCAACTGAATAAAATTTTAAGTTGAAAAATTTAAATTTTAAATTAAAAAAATAAATTTTATATTAAAAAATTCATTTTAGGTGAGTACATGAGTGCAAAACCTGTATTTGTGAGAAGATGACATCAAAATAGTTACTAGAGGGTGTGACCTACCCATTGTGGATACTGGAAGGGAACTTAGGTCCTCTCCAAGAGCAGAGCACATGCCCTTAATCACCCAACTGATTGATAAAATTCAACTGTCATTTCAATTTGTTTCTCATCTAATATAAAATTACATTTCTGTTAAACAATTAAGAACAAAATTATATATTTGTTTTTCCCTTTTCATTTTAAAGTATCTTTATCTGGCAAGTGAATGATCAGTTTAGCTGAGAATAGTTTGATCAATGATTTCCATATGTAAGCACATGGCTGTGCTTCATGATAAATGCAATGAGGAAATCCCGGTCCTTACCTGAACCATGGAAGCTGACTTCTATGTAAATACCCCTGTGAGCTCTACATGAGAGGGCCACCAGTAAGCACATTGATTGGGGACCTGCCATGATTCCTATTTTATATGAGGTGTGCTGACAAGTATTAGCTGTTAAATACATGAAATCTTTTTGAAGGTATTTTATCTCTCCTGTGTGTGTTTAACCGGCCAAGACATAAAATGGGGAGAGATACAAGAAAAGTTACAACCCACAGGGATAACTCAAATCTGTTTTATGCCTAGGGATTTACTGATGGAGACCTGCTGAAAATTCAGTTTGGAGGAGCAAATGTCTCTGGATTTCAGATCGTAGACTATGATGACTCCCTGGTGTCTAAATTTATAGAAAGATGGTCAACACTGGAAGAGAAAGAATACCCTGGAGCACACACGGCGACGATTAAGGTTTGCATTAAGGGAAAGAAGGGGATTAGAAAATACTGGAGGGAGAAGTGTGCAGCACAGAGGATGGCGAGCAAGCACAATGATGAGCACATTTCTTACATTTTGCTTTTGTAGATTAAAAAAAAATGGTGTTTTCCTGTAGTGTTCTTCAGTGCCTGAATCCCCACAATGTCTTCATTCATTTATCTATCCAGTGGAAATTTTGTATTCTGTGGATTATCAAGTAGGAACTTTGGTGACAAATCAGTGTACAGACGTACAGACTACTGCTTTCACTCACAGTACAGTAAGGATAGGCAGTCAAGACCATAGCATGGGAAGGAATAGTAAGTCATGAAATGGATGGGAGACAAAAACATAAGTTATATGCCCTGTGAAGCCTTGTCTAAGGAGGCATTATCAAACTTAAGACCCATGAAACAAAAGGTCCTGGCTGTCATTTACAGTGCTTTGACTCTAAATAAAGTGAAGAACAGCAGATATGAGCCTTTTCAACCTTCAATCAACTCACTTGTATATAGTTTAGACAATAAGCATATGATTTAGTGTGCATATTATATGTGTAAAATAATTAATAATGAATAATCTGAAAACATCAGAAAGCTGATAAAAACATGGATACTTTAATAATCAATATTATATAGTTATATAGTTATAAAATTTTCCTAGATACATTATAGAAAGTTTGAGGTTCTATATTTAGGTTACATAAATAAATTCTTTTAATGTTTGAGTCAGTTTCAGAGAACTACTTTGTAGTATGTTAAAAAATACTTTGTCTTATTTTCTAAAAGGTAAGTGACTTCCTGTTTGTTGACCTTGAATTTAACACTTTTGCTGTCTATTATGTAATCTTGTGGAGTACAGTCATGCAACACAGTTTCTGAGAATGACAATAGACACTTGGTGTCATAGGGCATGTCTCCATCTGGCTTAATGGAAGTTTAAGTGCTCATCCATCCCTTCCTTGGACTTCAGGCCTCTGATGCTTTCAGTATATGATATGCAATAGAGAGTGCATTCCTCTCACATCCTTAACTGCTCTTCAATCTTCAATACTCATTGTAGCATCCCCATACTGCCTCTGTGAGAAACATAAAAGAAAAATGGATTTCATTTTGTCTCCTGGAATCCACATTATGATTTGGTTCACGTGTCTTGTATCAAGATGGATGGGGAGAGGGGAATCTAGAAATGCATTCTGTGAAATTTTTGCTGAAACTTAGTCCCAGAATTCAGTCTGCTGAGCTCACCCAATATAACCTTTTCTTTGCTCCATTTATGTTTACAGTGACTTCCTTTTGTCTGCCTTACCTAACTCTCAGCAAGTTCATGATGGTACATTTTAGTAGGATACTGCAAAGAAGGAAGGTTTATTAGTTTGAAATAGGCTTGGAATCTGCATTTAACCCAGATCAATGTTCTCATTCATACAGCACAATCATGGCTGTTATTTCCCAGCTGTTGTGAAGACTAAATACCATTTAGCAGATTTTTAGCACAGTGTGAAAACCATAGATCCTAATAAAGGCTCATTGTTTCTCCAATCCTGATCCAAAATCCAGGGAATTTCAGCCAGTTGTGAAGGTCTATTCCAAGTTGAACATGTTGTAATTCCTCTATTTTACCCCAGAGGCTTCATACAGATCACTGAAAGCCTTTGGGGGGAATTCATCTCTGGGAAGGGGTTTCATTCTAATGTAGAAACATATTGCTCTTGTATAAAGGGCCACGAAATGAATCACACAAAAAAAATGAAAAAAAATGTATGAAATTTGCTCTTGAGAATGCACAATATAAAAGAAAACACATCATTTGCTGATGAGCAAATATAATAAAGTTTGTCAAGTGAGCCCATTCCCTGGAGATGATTAGGACTAAATGTGGGAAGGGGATTAAGGGAGACTTTCTGTAGGTTTCTTTCTACATGAAGCTAGAACTGAAAGTAATATATGGGAGGGGACTTAGGAAAGAGTGTCATATGGAGACTCAATGTCATGCCCTAGCATGACAAATAGAAAATCTCAAATCTTATGCTGTTGTATGAAATAATTTGGAACTTGTAAAAAGACAGGTGGGCCTTGTAAGTGGTACAGGTATGTGGTTGTCCATAGATGTAAGAGGCAAGAGAGGGTCCACTGATATCCATTAGAAACGAGCCTAGACTAAGTGGTTGTCTGAATCCATAGAGGGTATCAAGCTCTACAACAGTGTCTAGTGAATTACTGTGTAGCCTCCATTCAGTAGTTCTCATCTGTACAGACCAAACAGAGCTGTTAATCACACACCGAGGTCAAGATGAAATATTTACAGAGTTTTAGCATAGTAGTCTAAGAATCAGAAAGGTAAACAAAAGTTGTTTCTTTTCCCAACTCTTTCTTAAAATGAAGGAATTTCAACCTTTCATGTTCTCTTTGCTCTTTGCTCTGCCCTCTCTCTTGGCCCTCCCTCCACCTTTCCCTCCATCATCTTCTCCACACCCACATACACACTGTATTTTTCAAATATATACTTTGTACCTATAAGGTTTTCATTAGGCACAATTAGAGATCAACAAAAGCTATCCATAAAAGAGATCTATAAAAATATTCTGTAGTAAAGGTAGTGTAAGTGTGCTGTCATAGTCTCTGCCTATGCCATACTAATCACTATTTATGTGATAATCTGTGACAGTGACACAGTGCCCCTGTGATGAAGTAAGGCAATGAGGATGGTTCAGGCATTGCTGCTTTTATTCTTTCTTTATTGAATTTTTTGGGGTTTTTTTTTTTTTGCTTAAAAAAAAAGTTCTTTACAACATCTCGCCAACATATTAAATTTGCAGTGATACTGTATGTTGGTGACACTACTTAGTAAAAGGAGGCTGACTTTTGGAGAATCTGAGCAAACTCTGTCATGAACCTGGATAATATAATTGATGGAAGATGACATATGTAAGCTGGATACATTGAATGAAGGGATGGCCTATATGTTACGCAGGACACAGAGGAAGAACATGAGATTATGACCTGAATATCAGAACAGCCTGCAATTTAAGTCTTATGATTTATTTACTTCTGACATTTAACTGTAAACTTTGCAGCAGAATTGAACATTGAAGGTTATAACCGTGAAGATAATATTTATATGAGAAAATGAATACCTTTATGATTCTTTTTGACTTATATAGATATAACTAAGAAGGGGCTCTATTATATGTCTAAATAAAACCTTTTCTCTGTATAATTTTTGCTTGAAGGAAAGGATGTAAATCTCTCTAATGAGATTACTATCTAGTGAGGTAATTTCCTTCCATGATGGTTTGGGTGGCTTTGTTGATTGTAGCACTTACACTGTTGATTAAAATCACATTTTAGTGCTCTATAATAAAAATTGTAAAACAATACACAATAAGAGCTATAGGCATGAAAAATTCATACATTTGCAATTCATCAAATCAAATTCTTTGTATGGTTAGGCTTTAGAATTATACCAAATTGTGGGAAAGAGAAATGCATGTTTGAAAGTTTAAATTCCTAAAAGTTTAATATAGATTCCTCACTTTCTTAATTAAAATATATTCAATTGATACATGTAAAACCTTAATTTAATATGTACATATTTTAATAATAAACAAATAGCAATGTTTAAATTTCTTCTTCTTTACATAATTAAAAATTGACTGGAGTCATAGCACTGAGACATTAAATCTGATTCTCACTAATGGTCTAATGACTTGCAATGATGTTCAAGCATTCATTCTTTAGAACAATACATGTTGCAACTCTGTAGTAGGTACTGCTCTATGTGAGGTAAAACATAAAATATCAACATGCTTTTACATCAGAAACCAATAATCACTTTGTCTCATTGGCAGAAATGGTCCTGTTGACATCTCAAACTTAACTCTTTATTATCTCTCCTAAGCTTTTGATTTTCCCATTGGAACCTTTGTCCTCTTTGGCCTCTGCAAATTCCTCTTTACACTGTCTTTCCCATAACATGATGACAACTCTGACCTTATGTGCTGTTTAGACCAAACATTTGAAAATATTAACACTATCCTTCTTCTTGTAGCTCACATCCATCCTGCAGAAAATCTAGCTCTGTCTCACTTCTCACCTTGCTTTGTCTTGTCATCTACAACTAGCCCAAAACAAACTACCACCCACTGTCAGCTCTGTTATGGGGCTTTCTTGAGAAATTATTCTCCAGCTTCCTCTTTCTCTTGTCTCTTCTATTTTTGTACTCCCTTTAAGATATAGTTATAGAATGTCATAATTCTCCAAAAGCCCCAGAATCCTTTTGCACTTGGCATGAACACCAAAGTCATCTTCTTGACATAAGAATTGCTCATGTTCTACCATTCCCATGTGACCTCAATAACTGATAATTTCTCCTCACTGAGTTTGCTGTAAGTGTATTTCTCACTTTTAGTCCTTAAACACTCTGACATTTTCCCACTTAGTGTCTCTATGCTGGCTATTTCCTTTTCTAGAACATTCTCTTCTTTTATTTCCCCTCACAAGTAAGCCTGTTGCATTTCTTCAAGCTTGATTAAATTGCACCTTCCCATTGAAGCTGGAGGTCAGCTCTCTAAACAATAGTTTTTACTCCATTCAACAGAGGTGGTGGTGACATTGAGTGTCTCTGCTTCAAGGTGTCTTCTTTTCTTTTAGAAGTTATTCTTGTCTCTGCTGTCACGTATTTGTAAATAATTCTTCTTGATGCTGTTAGTTTTACCCCTTTGCTTTTAAGTCATGTTGTTTGTAGCTGATCCATCACAAGGATATAAAATAAAGACTGAAAAATAGTGGCTTCAAATAACTTCCTGCATATTCAAGTAGGGGGAGGCATTATACATAACGATCATGCCAGGGAGGTTACGGGGTAGAAAGGATTCTTTGCAAGAAGCAAAGGTGTTTGAAATTTGAAAGTGAGTAAGTTCCATAGAGTAGGGGATCAGAGGCTCCAAGTAGAGGAAAAACTATATGAAAGTTTCCCAGTCCAGGAAAACAGAAGACTCACATCAATCTGGGGACTGAATAGAGGTGTCTAAGGACTATGCAGAGTCAGGGAGTGCTGATGCAGACAGGTCTGATGCTCTGAGTCCCATGCACAGCATTGCCATGAAAGGTTGTAACATTCAGGGGGTGGGTGCTGATCAGTTGGGCACAAGATGATAACTAGACTCCCTGGTGACAAGTTGTTGCAAGAATCACAAGGGAGAAAGGTATCTCAAAATTGACCGGGCAGGCCAGGGTGGAGCCAAAATTGTGTCTACAGATGGGTAGAAACAAACAGATTTATCACATTAGCATTGCTTCTTAATTTCTTTATAAAAGAAATAACTGCAGACATTACAACCATTTGTATCTAATTTACTGATAAGTGCAGTTAAGAGATATGTGTAGATTAAAAAAAAAAAGCAAGACTGGGGGAAGCATGTGTTTCCTTTTAGACAGTGGTTCTTAATCATATAACGTGCACAGGAGAGCCTCACAGGAGACTGTCTGTAATCTAGCCTGACTTTCTTTTCTGAGGGACAATGGAAACAGATCATTTACCTCCCTTGAAGATTTCAAGAGGAGATAGAGAGTATAAGTAGACTGACAAGTATATAAAAATTATAAGTGTTTTCATATTGAGAGAGATTTTGTGTTTTCAGAGTCTCCATCTTGCCAGACATGGCTATCTCCATTTCCCTTTCATATGGTTAACTGTTGCTCCACTCTTTTTTAATGTCCCGCTGGCAGTAAGGAGCTCAACTACTACCAACGGATTCACATCTGCGTGGCACTTTAAATAATGCCTCTCCCACCACAACCTCATTTTACTCACGAATCGACTTAACATATTCTCAAACTTTCTTAATTGCTGCCCTAAGAGTATTATTGGGCTTTCTGAAAATAGTATAATCTTTTTTTCAGTCTGGTAATTAGCATAATGCATTAAATAGTACCCTGGTGGCCTAATAGAATTAATTCTGCCTTGTGAGTATTTAAACTGACCATAGACACAGCTAAGACTCAACATTTACCACTGCAAATATTAAAGCAACTTACTCATCATACCTAAAAGTTTGGTGCATTTAAGCCTTTGCACTTTGTAGTTAAAAAGACATACATAAATCAATCCCAAATAATTACAAAACTGATACTGCTAAGATAATATATCCTGAAAAAGTGCTTGCAAATAATAAATAGAGTGTGCTATTTAAGTGAATTATTCCTGGTTATAATTGTAATGAAGGACATCTGTGCTCCGCTGCATTCACTCATTTATTCCTCCGAAGAGCACTTGTAAGACAGGAGGATATTTTTGAAATCTCTGCTGCAACAATTATATCAAAGGCCAATTTCAGCCTTTAGTAAAGGCTACATTAATATTTACAATGTTTGCTGACTCTGCTCTTACCCATGGTCTCTTCATTATGCAAAGGCTCCAGGGACTGGTGGGTAGACATCTTTGATCACCAAGTGTAGCAATTTAAGCCAGAATCACTTTAGCACAGTTGTTCTCAACCTTCCTAATGCTGTGACTCTTTTTTTTTTCATCTTTATGTGACCATTTTTCTTTTTATTTATTTATTTATTTGTTTATTTTTATTTTTTAATTTATTTTTTATTAGATATTTTCTTTATTTACATGTAAATTTTTCCTTTCCCAGGTTCCCCTCCAACAAACAAACAAACAAACAAAAACAACAAGAACAAACCCCTTTTGCCTCCCCCCTCCCCATGCCTGTCACCCTACCCTCTCCCACTTATTGGCCCTGGCATTCCCCTACATTGGGGCACAGAACCTTCACAAGGCCGAGGTCCTTTCCTCCTATTGATGATCGAATTTTCAATCCTCTACTTTACACATGCTGCCAGAACATTCAGTCCCACCATGTATAGTCCTTGATTGGTGGTTGGGTCCCTGGGAGCTCTGAGGGTACTAGTTAGTAATTGTTGTTCATCCTAAGGGGCTGCAAACCCTTAATACAGCTCCTCATGTTGTGGTGAGCCCTAACCATAAACCGTGCTATGGCTACTTCATAAATGTAGTTTTGTTACTCTGATGAATTGAAATGTAAATATCTGATATGGAGGATATCTGGTATGTGATCCCCCCACCCCAACAACAGGGTTGTGACTCACAGGTTCAGAAAATCTGCTGTAGACAGTCTGTTTCCTCATAAGTTGTTAACCGCAAGGAACTAGGCACGGAGGAGAGTGATCGAGTCAGCCATGAAATGAGGCTCCGAAGCAATCTTTACTGTAGCTGAATCAAGCCAGATAGTGCTTTAAACTGAGCTTCTTGGTCTATTTTAGTTTGCCTAATTAGCTTTAGGTAGAGATTTGAATCTCTAAGTATGTAATTCCAAGTGTCTGAATTGAGAGGCTTGCTCCTTAAATAAGATTTTGTATCAAAATCAACAAACAATCTTGATATTTTTTGCATATGCATGTGTGTGTGTGTGTGTGTGTGTGTGTGTGTGTGTGTGCTCCTTTGGAAATATCAGACTTTGTTTTTGTTATAGTCATTGAGATTATTTTTGTTATTCAGGGAAAAAATAATAGATGCTAATTCTAGTTTCTTTACACTGAGCTCCCATTTCCCTCCTGGGAACTGTGCTCCACTGGCTAGTGCAATTGCCCAAGAGGTGGAGCTTCGTGATGGTTTCATGCCTCTATGCAGTGCAGATCCAAAGGGCACATGTTCAAGATGCTTTACAGTAAATTAAAGATGACCTTATCACAGACAGCTCTTCAAGAGGGTGGACAGCCAGTGAATTTTAAATTAAGATAAGTGAATAATTTCGGGCTCCTGCTGTTCTCTTTCCTCGAGTCCCTATTTGATTCTTAGACATTGTAAGGAATTAAAATAAAAGATTGGCTAAATCTTTCTTATAAATGTACTCATCTTTCATAGCGCCCACTACTTTGATCCTATTGATAATTATTTTGTAAAGCAAAGAATCAGAATATTAGATTGTATTAGATTCTGCAAAGGTATGTTATAGTTTAAGGGTGCACTCTTAGATATGAGGATGAGAATTCTTACCAAGCAGTGAAACTTTCATCCTGAAGTATGTCATTGGAAGCATTATTTTACAGAAAGTAAGGTAGTGTTAAGGAATGTCTTAAATGTCTGGCAGGGCTAAGCAGGTGGGAATTCTCACTCAGATGTCTTAGGGGATGCTCTTTACTGTGTGAGTGACCTAGTTTCTGAAATGATTGTACCACAGAATTCTGCTTTTTATAAAACAGATAGTGATTCTCAGAGCAAATGAAAGTACGCAAGATTGACAGTAATCAAAACGGATTGCTGGCCGATAACTTACACATTTAGCCTATTTTACTATTTGCCAACTCACTATTTTCTATTCATCTACTTATTTAACGCATTTACCCAATGAAATGGCAGTTGTCATGGTATGGCTTCTTAGGAGTCAAGATTCTCTTTTTTTCATAGCGATAGTCTAGGCCAGTGGTTCCCAACCTTCCTAATGGCGTGCTGCTTGTATGTAGTCCCTCATATTGTAGTAACCCTGCGACCATAAAATTTATCTTTGTTGCTATTTCATGACTCTAATTTTACTACTGGTACAAATCACTAATGGAAATCCCTGTGTCTTCCAGTGGTCTCAGGTGGACCCTGTGCAGGGGTTGTTCAACTACACAGGGGTTGCGACCCATGGGTTGAGAACACCTGGTCTAGCACAAAACAGAAAGTCAGTCATGCCATTATCTCTAAATGACAGAGAGCTGGCTTCAAAATTCTTCCCTAATAGCAAACTTTTGGGGCTGTGTGTAAAAGACAACTTTATGGACCTGGAATCTTCACCTATAAGAGCAGAATGATTTGTGGCTTCAGATGCTTCTGTAACTATCAGGTCACAAGAAAACTAATTGTAGCTTTGCATGTTTTGTAACCACAAGCGCCATACAGAGACCTAAGTGGAGAAGGACTCTCTTCCTTCTCCGTGTTGTTCAGTACCTGCCCACATCCCAACAGATACTGTGTATGTTTTTTTTTAAAGAAGCATCACATAGCAGCTCTTTGGGAACCATCTGAGATAGCAGAGGAGCCAGGTGGGCAAATCTGAGTGTAGGCCTGCTTTCTAATGCACAAGCTCTGTGCTTCCTAAAGTATATTCAAGTAATTTCAAGTTTCATAACAAATTAAAAATGGGGCAATATGTAGGACTTAAAAAATTTTAGTAGTGGCTAATGGCTGGTATTTTTGTTTTAAATATCATTTTCTATGTTTTCAAGACTTAGATAATGTGTCAGAAAACATGGCCTCATGTGATAATCAGCAAAAGCTTGTACTGTAGTCATGGCCTTCTCTCTTATATTCATATGTACAAGATAAGATAAACACAAACATTTTCCTCTCTGCTGCCTTCTCTGGTGTTAGAAATGGCCATCTTGTGGTATCAGTGATTACATTATTGAATGATTTGCATGATATTATTGGACATGACAAACATTTAAAATTCACATTTCATTTTATCTCTGAAAAAATAAGTCTCAATAAAGATGCACTTAAAATGGAATAAAGCATACATTTGGAAAATGGACCATGAAAACGATTTCTCAGGTTTCTTGTGCTTGTGTGATGATGCAGTGCCTGTGGGGAGAGCTAAGCCAAATGGCCCCCCACTGAAGGATAAATTCCCAACTCTGAGAGAGTTCGCAGAACATAAACATCAAGGCAGGGAAGCAGCAGTTGTTTCCAGAGATGGAAGATAGTTACACTGTCATCATGTTCCCTTCTAACTAATTTATATCTACTTTAGCAAGTGGTAGAATCAAATGGAAATATTTAACTTGCCAGTCAAAATTGTGAGCGTACTTGTATAGGAAAATGAGTGAACCACAAACACAGAGCAGAAGCTAAAAGGCACAGAATGCTGAGTGTCTCCTAGCTCCAAACTGTGCTTCTAACTGTGAGTTTTAATTTAAAGAGATAATAAACTTAACATGTATTTACATTGGAGCATTTGAGTAAGGTTGAGGGGACAATACTCCACCCCCATAAGCATTGAACATGCTTAGTTGCAGTGCATATATGTTGCTTAGCTCAGAATACTTTTTAGTTATTACTAATCATATTTCTAATGTAGTTTGCAGGGTATTATTATCTTCTAAAACAGTTTAGTGGGTAGCCTCGTGGGTTTCTCCCTGTAATGAGAGCAAGCTGACTTAATAAAGATCTTGGCCTTTAGCTATTACAATTTTAATAAAAATTGCAATATTTTCTTAATATCCAACTTATTCAATTTAAGTTCCATTACCTATTCAGAGACCTAGGCATTAGTGTTAAGAGTTAAGTTGACAATGAACTGAATGTTCTGCAGAAAGAAAATTAATGTTTTTCACTGTGGGATAATAAAAATAGACACATAGTGAGACAGACACAACTTGCTATATCCTTGTTATTGGCTTCTGCAAATCTTTTAAATCAACATGATTTTTAATAGGCATATAATACAGTTTTTTTTAATGACACATGGATGCTTTTAAACATTGTGAAGATTACCTTCAACGGAATGGACTCAATTGCAGTCCTATGAGCACTTTCTTCTACACTTAAAGGTAATGGCCTCTAGTTTCTTTGACTAGAATTTTAAAAAGCTGTAATCCTTCTTTCCTTCCTCCTTATTTCCTTTCTTCTTTATTCCTTTATCATTTCTTGCCTTTCCAATATGTCAAACCCAATTGTAGTACATAAGCATTCAGTGGTAACGGACAAGCTCTACCCTCCCCTGAAGTACTTATTCTAGTGAGGAGGATAGTTAAAAGAAACAAATGAAGAATAGCCACACAGGATGATCGGATGCTGGAAAATGCTATAAATAAGACAAAGAGGAACACAGCTGACGGAGGGCTGTATAGGAAAGGCAGCACTAAGGGAGGCACATTTATTAGTTTCGGAATGGCACTCACAGTCAGGAACCGAAGAACAGCACTTAGCAAAAACAGAGAAGGAAGGTTGACATGCAAAGACAGATTCAGAAGTTCCTCTCAATGTATTTTTCTAAGAAGGAAATAAAAAAAATGGGCTAGCGATTGGAAGGACACATTCGTCTGAAGCATTTTCATGCTTCCTCTCCCCTTTTCTCTCCTCTCCTTTCTTATTTTCCAATCTTCTTCTTACCCCCAGTCTTCTCTTATTTCTTCCTTTAAGTGTGGTAGGAGATAAACAAGTTGGATTTCTTGTGGAGATGGTCCAGGAGAGAGAGAGAGCGAGAGAAAGTGAGCTGTTGAGAAGTGACGCCTGTGTGATTCCAGAAACAAGTGTGCTTAAACAAACCAGAGGAGTGAGATCAGAACACTGGAAGAGAGTTCTCCCCACTCCCTGTCCCACATGGTGGGACGGGGCCAGTTCTCATCTGTCCGCTCAGGAGGGGCTTAGGCTTTTCTGCAGGAGACAAAGTTCCCAGAAGTTCTGGGAACTTCTACCCAGGTCCTCTTGTTCTCCACAATACAACATAATAAAGAGTCTGGAGAAAAAGAAGCATGTGGGGGCTATGTGATATTTAGAAAATGATCTGAGTCATCATGGGAGAGAAGCATCACTGGAGAGAAAAATAAAGACTGTTCAGTTGAACAGCACACCACTTTAGACTTAGGTTAAGAATTTAGGGTTGCCTGGCATTGGTGGCCCACGCCTTTAATCCCAGCACTTGGGAGGTAGAGGCAGAGGCAGGCAGATTTCTGAGTTTGAGGGCAGCCTGGTCTACAAAGTGAGTTCCAGAACAGCCAGAGCTGTAGAGAAAAACGAAAAAAAAAAAAAGAATTTACTGTCATAACATTAGTTCAGACATTGCGTTTTTCTCCAGCTCTACTCCACTTGTTGGTATCTTTAGATTGAAAAATACATAGTGACATTCATTAAACCTTTACGAGAGAAGTGAAGTTGGTCACTGGCAATAGTAGCATATCCAACGGATGCAGTCTAGTAATGCCTGCTCAGCCACTATAAGTTTGAGCTAGCACTCTCATAGATGGTTAAAGCAGAAAAATAACTGAGGGATTATGATAGAATTTGTTTCTTCTAAGCACTCAGGGGAATATAAATAAATGATCTATCACCACTCTAGTGTGA
>JADRCD010082203.1:0-11414 GCA_019843815.1 Montemys delectorum | reverse complement strand
CCATCCATCCAAACATCCACTCAACCATCCACCCATCTATCCATCCTCCATCCACCAATCATTTGCCAAGTCCTTACTATTGTCTTGGTTTGAATACAATTACATTGACTGCCAGGAGCCTCCATTCTACTGCAGAGACAAATATATCTGTGTAGTGTACCACATGCATTAATTGAGGTGCAGAATTCTATGGGATGAGAAAAGTCCTTTGGTCTGAGGAATAATAGCAGTAATCCACGGGAGCTTCTTCCTCTGGGGGACTGAGACCTAACAGGAGACCCATGGATATTCATGGATAGAAGGACACATGCCAATAAAAAGCTGATCTAGGGAAGACCAAAAGGATTCATGAACTAGGGTTGGAAGGTGATTGTTTCTGACCCAAGGGGTATGTTCTAGCCCCCATAAGGTCAATACTCCGTTGGCTGGTGTGATGATTTATATATGCTTGGCCTAGGGAGTGGCACTATTAGGAGGCATGGCCTTGTTGGAGTAGGTGTGTTACTGTAGGTGTGGGCTTAAGACCCTCATCCTAGCTGCCTGGAAATGAGTATTCCACTAGCAGCCTTCAGATGAAGATGTACAACTCTCAGCTCCTCCTCCACCATGTCTACCTGGATGCTGCCATGTTCCCTCCTTGACGATAATGGACTGAACCTCTGAACTTGTAGGCAAACCCTAATTAAATGTTGTCCTTATAAGAGTTGTCTTGGTCTTGGTGTCTGTTCACAGCAGTAAAACCTTAACTAAGATGGCTGGCTTGGGCTGACTTCTAGAGATATAGCCTCCTCTTATACTACAATTAATGATAAAATGGCTCAAACAAAATATTTAGAGTTGGAATTCTAGTTCATGATTTCTCTGACTCTAACATTTCTCATCTATGAAATGGGGTTAGGCACTCTTATTTAGAGGAAGTTGTTAGGAACCTGTAAGATGACCCATGTCAAATGTTGGGCCCACTGCTCAGCACCTGAATTGTTTGGCTTATTTTTAGCAAGGCTTGACTATGCATGAGTGTGGGTACACAGTGAGTTATGCCTGTATCGGCAGAGTGGCAGGAGATGGAGAAGGGCCAGAAGAGGACACCATGGACAGTGATGAGTAATTAGACTGGGCAACTGGGGAAGGTACCCTGAGGCTGAGAAAGAGCTGGTGACGGATGGTGCAGGGAGGAGCTGCTCTTCAGAGCACAGGGCAACACTTCAGTGGTCCCTGACGAGCACTGGAGCTCTGTCTACCCCTGCTGCCTACTTGGCCTGGAACAAACCCAGAGGTTCTCAGCCACACATCTCTTGAGGCGTCTTAAGAGAGGAAAAGGAATAATGCATGTTGTATTGAGTGGGGATGAGATCACCATGATGGATGGCTACTCCAACATAGGCTCAGCGGGGCTCTGTGAGCTGGGGGACAGAGAAGACCACTCCCCTGGGCCCTTCCCACAGAGCTCTGCATCAGCCATGGCACGCACAAGGTGATGGATCCCCAGAGTAGATCATTAGGTCTGGCGAGCGCAGCCCATATTGGTGCTGTAGATATGGGACACGTGGAGAGGTGAAGAGTCGGGAAAGGGGGTAGGGAACTTGTGTCCCTCCCAGCTGGAATGTGCAGCACATGAAGGATGCTGGTGTGTTCGACCCAATGCATGCACTGGCATCCTGAAGCCTTTGAATAGCCTTCAGTTGTCTCCACAAGACCAGGCATAGGACTGGTGACTGCATTCTCCACGGAGTTAAGTATCTGGGACAATGGTCCAGAGAAAGAAGACTTTCCAGAACTCTCAAAAAGTGCTTTGGCTGGCACACTTGCTCCTGCCTGTGTCAGGCTAGGATATGTCGTCATCGGGTGCACACCCAGGAAACATTCCTAAGAACTGAGACAGAGGCATCGGAAACTTCCAGAAAGGAGGGGACAAAGCAGTGTAGCCTTCCCCTTCGTGGGTGTCATTGTTATGACAGTGAGCCACCAAACTGAAACTTTAAGAATAATAATGTTAGATCCTCTCCTGAGCTACCAGGTGTCTGATGTGTACCGGGAGCAAACTCCATGGGTTTCTCCCTGTGAAGTGGTAGGCAGCCGGTCCTAACCCGACTTCCAGACCTGTGCTGTGTCAGGAGATCTGGCTGACACCTGCTCTTTTATATGAGTTTCTCTGTGGAGCACAGATTCATCACCTCTCAGCAAACCAGACAGGTGCTGTGCCCACCCAGCCAAGCTTGAGGATGTGCCAGCACAGAGGACTTGCTGAATGTCCTGGCTAAGCGATATTGTGCTGCCCAGGGGTCTAGCCAAAAACACTAGCCAGCTTGCTGCTCCTAAACTTGTTCTCAGCCCCTTGACCTGACTCTGAATAAGAAGGGATGAAGAGATACCCAAAACAGCTAGTGTCTTTCCATCCTTGTCTCCATCTCCTGCTCTGTGGTCAGAGTGCAGAACTCATCAGTTAGAACTTGGAGGTGACATTTGCTATTCGTCCCTCAGTAGTCTGGCTGGGATTGGTCTTTATTGCTTTTGTTTGTCCCAGAGAAAGTGCCCCCCCTTCAGAAACACTTCATCCCTGAGCTGCTCAGAACAAGGGGTCTCCTGCCAGTATTACTCCAGGAAGCTGGAGGCTGAGGGTCTAGTATGGCGGACCCATGCAGCCAGTAGGTTAGAGACTCATCCTGTAGCCGCACACACCTCTTCCGGCTGGGGGCAGAATCAGCCTTCATAAAAACAGAGTTGCTCCTACTTACCCCAGGTCTGCTCCTTCCACGAGGAGCCCAGGGGCTCTTGCAGTCCAGCTATTTGCCAGCTAGTGATGGTCTCTCTATGGCATAGGGATTCTCTTTGTTTATATGAACTCATGACTAAGTTATGTAAGCCATCTGTGAAGAACTCCATAATAAACAAATTTACCAGTAGACCAAGTCACCCATCGCTATGAAACAGGATGAACACAGCCTGGTGAGGGATTGGACTCTGTGTGGTTGTCCATCCACGTTCCACTCTGGGCCTCTGTCTCCTCCCTCAGCACCACAGCAAGGAGGGAACCCTGGATGCAGGTGGTATCATCCTCAGGGTCAGAGGATGGTGACCGGGTGTGTCACTCATTTTCTGCGAGTAACCTAAGTGTGACTGAGTAGGGCTCGTTCCACTCAGAAGCCTGGCTCCCCCACTCTTCATATCTTCTCTTTGGTTGTCTGACTCCCGTGGAGACATTAATTCCTCCTTCTCGATTCCCCAGCCCTGCCCTCTCCCCTGTGCATTGCTTAGCCCTTGCATTATCAATCGCTGGCAGAGACTCCCCTTGAGCACTCTGGCCACAAAGACGACCACTTCACAGCCTCGTGGATACAGCAGAGGCTCCTCTCCTGGTAGTCAGGGAGGCCAACTGTGGTATGTTTGAAAGCAAGGGAAACTGAGTATCTATCTAGACCTAGCCAGCTCCGTCATCTGCTTTTAGCTTTTGCCTTAGCTGACATTCAACATCACAACTACTGTTAGGGGCGGAGGAGATGGCGAGTCAGCAAAGTGCCGATGCCATAAACAGGAAGCCCTGAGTTCAGTCTCCAGCACCTATGTAGAAGCTGGACACCGTGGTTCGGACCTGTACTGGAGGAGGAACCTGTAGTCCCAGCACTGGGGCTGTGGAAGACAGGAGGGTCCCCAGGATTCGCTGCCTTGTCTGTCTAACTGAATCCGAGAGATCCTGACTCAGGTGGAGCTCTTGTCTCAGAAACAAGATAGACATCGATGGAGGAAGACACCTGGCATGGACCTCTGCGCACCTCCCACATACTTACCCCCGGACCCCATGCAATCACACTCACACATACATACATAGACCACCACCACCCTTCCCCATAGATCACCGTGACTGAAGAGCTAGAGAGAAAACTCCGGCAGTAAAGACCTGACTGCATAGGCTTGAGGAAGGCGTACCAACGTGGGTACGGAACAAGCAAGTACACCCTTGCAGAGAGCATGCTCTCTAGCTATCACAGGTGGCCAGGGAACGGCCTTGGACTGTTGACAATCATTTCTCCAAGTATTTTATGACAAGACTCAAACATTCTGAAGCCTTGGACACAATACGCAGCTACTATCCCAGCAGCCCAGTTCTTCATGGCTTGCTTACTTGATTCACCACCTACGCGCCCATGAATCCATACCTACTGGTGTTCACTAATCCACCTTTTGATGTTATGCCTTTCAGATTCACCGTCACCAATACCTTTCTTCCCAAATGCCATCAGTGAGTCTCACCGACTGGAGTTTGGCAACAGTCAGTTGTGGGGGTTCGTGCATGCTCTTCGTTCGGTGGGGTGGCTTAATTTCCTCCTCACTAAGCACTGGAAGCCGAAGCCTGCTGCTGTCCTCAGGAGGCAGGCTTCAGCATGCTCCCTGTCACCTGTCCCCGCCTGTGGGACTGTGGCATCTTCCCTTTTCTGCTGGCTTCCAGATGAGTTCCCAGGCTGACTTCTAGCCTTTGAGACTTGAAGTCGGTCGGGCTGCTGAACTGGTCTTTCTTCTTTCTTTTTTGTTTTGTTTTGTTGTTTTGTTTTGTTTGGTTTGGTTTGGTTTTTTTGAGACAGGGTTTCTCTGTGTAGTCCTGGCTGCCTTGGAACTCACTCTGCAGACCAGGCTGGCCTCGCACTCAGAAATCCGCCTGCCTCTGCCTCCCAAGTGCTGGGATTAAAGGCGTGTGCCACCACTGCCTGGCTCATTCTTCTTTGTTAACCCAGTGCTCACAGCTCTAACTCTCCCTCTGAGAGCAACATTTGCTGCTTTGTGAAGTATGTGCTTCAGTAAGTCCATGGATCCATTCACTCGCTAATGCCAAGCCAAGCCAAGCCAAGCCTATAAAGATTCAGGTCACATCCCTAACCCAGAACTTCTCTCAATCCCCATCCCAGTCAAGCCTCGCTACTGACACTCCTCTGATAGTCCCTCATAGTTTCTCTTGTTCTCAAGCTTCTTGTTAACACGACAGTCACACAGTCTCAGCCAGAATGAACTGTACTGAGTGGTTTTTCAGTGTATGGTACACCACTGACATTTATCTGTCCTCCACTGATGGTACATGGATATACCACAGGAAGTTCATTTGTCTTCCACTGACAGTTTATGGATATACCACAGGGAGTTCGTCTGCCATCCACTGACAATATATAGATATGTCATAGGATGTTCATTTGTCCTCACTTGATGGCATATGAATATACCACATGTCCATATGCCCTCCATTCATGAGGTAAAGGGACTTGTACAGTATTTGAATTTTTTGGATATGGCTTCTAGAACATTCTTGTTCAGTTTTCTTGGTGGAACTCTAGAGTATGAATAAATGAACATGAAATTTTATATGAAAGTCATTTCATCTGTTAGGATTTGTTAGGGGGCTTTTACATGACTGTAGTGTGTGTGTGTGTGTGTGTGTGTGTGTGTGTGTGTGTGAGTGTGTGTGTGTGTGCGTTTATGTGTGTGTGCAGATTCACACACATGTGAGTGTGTAGTCACAGGTCAACTTTGAATGCTGCTTCCTAAGAGCCATCCAACCTATTTTACAAGACCATCTTTCACTCGGATGCGGATAGGGTGTCTGACCACTGAGTTCAAAGGACCCCCATCACTATGCTGGGATTGTAAGCATGCACCATCACACCCAGCTTTTCCCATGGGGTTTAAGGATTGAACTCAGGTCCTCCTGTTTATGTGGCAAGCCTTTTATGAATAAAGTTACCTGCCATCCCAGGATAATAGTTTTTCATAATAGCTGCTACATTGATAATCTCTTTTAAGACTGTTAATTGGAAATTATTTTCTCTCTCGCTTGGTTTCTTGCCTGCTTCCTAGTCCCTGGATTTCAGAAAGAAGTTGCTGTGGCAATTATCTTAAAGACCATGCATTCCATGAGTATTTACACCCCTTTCCCCACAGGAGGCTCAGCTCTCGGGCAATGGACAAGATGAGGAAGATGCTGCCCCTGCTTCAGGGCCCCTCATCAGTGGGAGCACACATAGGATGCACACATACAGAGATCCGACGCTGCCAGACTGGGCACTGGAGCCAGTATCTTATCTTAAATCCACCTTTAGGGGACAGATGGTTTTTTGTTTCGGGAAATAACTTTAATGGGCCTTTTGCTGATGCGAAGGGAAAGCAAATATTATATTCTGCAACAGAAAGCTCTAGTCAGCGAGGCGCTAAATTGCTCCACATAACGAGGTAAGCGCTGTCTCCCTGGGGTGGAACTGCATCCTTGTTGATTATGTTTTCTTCAGGAAATTCTCCTAAATATGGATTTAATCTGAGCTGTTCCTGGAGATGGCTGTTTGTTCTTAGAGGATGTGGGCTGAATACACTCAAGTGTGTGAGTGGATGGCATGTAAAGCCGAATGTGTGTGTGTGAGAGAGAGAGGGAGAGAGAGTGTGTGTGTGTCTGTGTATCTGTGTGAGTCTCTGTGTGTATGAATGTGTGTCTATCTCTGTGTGTGTGTGTGCACGTAAGTGTGTCTGTGTGTGTCTCTCTGTGTGTGTAGTAATATGAGTATACAGATAGTGTGGTGATACATGTATGTATAAGAATGTGCATTTGTACATATATCTGCATGACTGACAGTGTCAGTGTACGCCTGCATTTTTGCAGGGCTTGGCATGGCTCCTGAATAGACTCAGGTGTAGGACTTGGGGCTCCTGCCTCCCCTATGCTTCTGGTGGCTCCTCTGTCAAGTGAGGTGGCTGAGCCTCCCATCAGGAGAGGACAGAGCAGAATATACAGAGCTGGTTCCCCACATGACCCAGGCGACCCTCAAGATGGCTGAGAATATGGCCACCAGGGTAATGGTGTGACCAGATGAGGCCCTCAGGACTCACAGTACACTTAGCAGTTGCTGGTCCCCTCGGCTCTCCCAGCTGCAGGCACGGCCTTCCTGGTGGCACGGGGTGACGTGACCTCGGCCATTGTGAATGTACAGAACCTTAGTGGACATTGGGCGGGGCCTAGTAGGGCCGAAGACAGATCCCAAGCACAGGGAAAGAGAGGTTCTTTCCCCCTTGCAGAAAAGCCTCACCTCATTCACCATCCTCCTCACACTTGCTGTCCATTCCTGAATGCTCTCGAGGGCTGGGAAAGAGAATCAGGGTAGGGTATAGGCTCCCTGCCCACAGATGGACTGAGAAAGTGTAGGGAGAGTGAGGAGCCAGAATAGTCTCTGAGAGGGCGTGGTAAGGGCATCCGCCATTGTGCAGCGGTGTTGATAGTGAACTGCCCCTGGTCCCCAAATATCCTGCCAGACTGGGAGAGGAGTGCAAGCGTTGGCCTGGAGAGAAGGGTGTTGGGAAAGCCAAGTCTCCATTTCCTGCCATTTTGCTCGAAGTAGCTGAAGTGGAGTTGGGGTACCCACATGATGTTCACATCCAGATTTTGGAACATGAAGATGGACCATTCTCCGAAATCAAAATATAGCACCCTCTAGGAACTATGGCGGCTTCGAAGGTCAGCTTGTGACTGTTGAACAGAGTCAAAGGGTGTGAGGGAGTCAGCCAGTTGAGGCTAGGTTAGGAAGCACTTGGTGGACAGATGCAGTTCCCAGATTAGACCACAAGGCGGCGCACCAAATCCAACCTGGCTAAGGAGAGCGTGCCATGAATTCCAAGAGTGGAAACGTGGGAACTTCCACACCCACGCCATTTCCACTATGTACATCAGAGGGCTGCAGGAACGGCTTCAAGACTTCAGCGGTCTCCCATGGCCCTCGTGTAACACACACACACACACACACACACACACACACACACACACAAAATTGTTGCTTGGATGTACCTCATCATAGAGACATACTACGATGGTCATGGAGGGCACATTTAGGGCCCTAAGGCTCCCTCGGAGACTCTCTTATTGTTGCTGCCCAGTGGGAACCCATGCAGCAAGCCAGTGTTAGGAGACTACAGCTTCACTGGGGTCACCCAGCAGACCGCGTGCTCACCGTGGTGGCCATGGACTTCAGTGTCTCCCTGTTGAGTAGGGAGTGCTTGCAGAGCCTTGAGGTTCCTCTCCTGTTCCAGCTGCTAACACTTAGACTGATCTGGAAAATGGAGCTATCCATCCCCAGCTTGTGATTGCACATTCTCTGCAGCGTCCTTACGGACATGTTTTATTTACTGGAAGAGTTAGCTACCTCAGGAGGAACTCTCCTTCGTTAATTCTCTGGCAGAAGGGGTAGATTTGCCAGCTGCAGGCTTGGCTTGCTCAGGGTCTCCTAGGGCTGCAAACCCCTGGCATGTAACAGCCACTCTCTGCATGCCTGCCATATCTCAAAGCTGGTGGGGGCCACCTGACTTGGGCAGATAACAGAAACAGTCCAATTCGAGAACAGGAAGTAGCCCTAACCAGTTGAAAGCAGACGACCACACCCAAACCCAGGCATGTAACCTCACCCAGATGAATACAGGTACACATATCCAGGTGATCCCATTCAGAACCCACGCAGACAACCCTGTCCTGATATAAGCAGGTGATCCCATCCAGATACAGAAAGAGGACCCCACCCATATGCAGGCAGATGACTCTGTCTAGGACCCAGGCAGCGGTCAGTTAGTCCAGTCCCTACCTGGGGATGTGTGGGTGCCCCCACCAGAGACTGCAGTCAGGAATTATCCATGTGACTGGGAACTGCAGGATGGTCCATAGCCCACTGTCCTGCATCCTACGGTCTAGCTTCTTACCCTTCATTGCCTCACTATTCAGCTTTAGTCTATCTGGCCATGCTGATGGCCCCACAAAGGGTCTGCAAGGAGACAGCCTACCCTCTCAGGATCCCTGGGTTTCATCCCTTAGCCATGCCCAGGCTGCCTGGTTTCGTAGACATCAGGAGCCTTGGCCAATCAGTGACAATCCCTTGGAGGCATTCTGCTTTCTTATCTGCACTCATGCTGCAATAGGTGGGGACAGAGGAAAGATGTCAGGGGCCCCAGAGTTCACAGCACACCAGTTCATGGACCTCCTGACACCTCTCCTCTTGTCCCCACCTGTCCTACCTCTCTGGTGCCCACGCACTTGGCAGGAGGGACGGCAGAAGTGCCAAGATCCAGAACACAGAGTGGTGCAGCTGGAGAGGTTCCCTGGATGGTTAGGAAAGATTCCCTAACCTCAGAAGAGGCTGCCCCAGCATTCCACATCTGTCTCTGCCCACAGCACACCCACCGGGGAAAGAGTTAGGACCTCTGGCAGGGCAGAGACTTCAGAACACTCCTCCAGGTGAGTGGGAAGACATCAAAAAGGCCAACCTCTCAAGGGTGCCCGGTCCCAACAGGCAAACACCTGTAGGTGCCCACCTGCATCCTCGGAGGACACTCTGTCGAAGTTCTTGTATCTACCGGGTTGCAGACTCAGCTGCCTCAGGCTCACCTCAGGCTCAGAAGAATGGCTAGGGTGATGCAAGAGGAACCGGGCTACATGGCGGGAGGGTGATCCCATCCCCCACCCCTCACCCCTGCAGCCTTTTCAGACTCCTATCAGAAGCAACTGGTGAGGAGAGAGGTAGATACAAGACCCAGACCCAGTGTGGCAGAAAGAAGCAACCAAGAGTGGAGAGAACCTAAACCTAGCCAAGTGGCAACCGGGGTTGGGGTTCAGCAGCCATGGCAAGTCAGATGAGATGTGGATCATTTGCATGATTGCAGATGGAACTCCACAATAGTTCCTAAATGAGAATCTGTGTGCTGGTGCGCGCACGTGCGCGCACACACACACACACACACACACACACACACACACACACGAAGGGGTTGGCAGACAGGCCAACAGTAAGGTTGGACAGAAGTCCCAGGGTGGTCCCAGTCAGAAGACACTGAAAGAGTTTGTAGGCCCTGCACCAGAGACCTGGGGGCAGAGGCTTGGAGTGGCCATGGTTCTGCCTGGCAACAGAAGATAGGGGGCAGCTAATGGTCCTTCTTCTCTCCCATGATATTTAAGGTGTACTCAGGGGTCGTCCTGTGTCCTTGTCCCTTTCAGCCCTCTGACATCTTGATGAACCCTGAGAGCAATTTCTACAGCTATAGGAAGGAACAGGAAATATCCTAAAAGACTCTACGACAGGATAGGGAGTCCTGCCTCTGTGGGTGGGGAGTTCTGGAAGGACACATTACCCTGAGCTACAGCTACAGACCCCACTGCCTTCACACTGGGGCTCTGGGCTGTGGTGGGACTGTCCTCCAAGAGCTGTCTGTTGCTACCACGAAGGAGAGGGTCTGTCTCCACATCTCTACATTTTTTGCATGGAGATTCAGAGGCTCCGTGCACACCTGGCTCCAGAGGCTCCCATTACTGAGCCTGGGTTATTTCCCGACTCCATGGAAGTGGCATAGAGACTCGGGTGTAGACAAGTACATGGGTGGCTCCCTGTGCAGTGAGTGGGTCTGCCTGCAGCTCCTTTAAAAGTCAGGTGACTCTCTCCGAGTCCCGGATTGGGCAGGGTTTCAGACTGCTGAAAAAGACCTGGTTGATCGGTGTGTCCCCAAACAGGTGGAGCTGGGTTCACTTAGACTTACACCTGGACTCCAGCTTTAAAGACAAGAAGAGCTGCGTGGTCTTCCTCGTTCAACATTTGGCTCCACAGACCTGCCCACTGGGCCTTCCAGTGAGGGTGACCCCACCGGCACAGCTGATGGGCATGCTTTTGTTCATTTCTCATAAGCACGCCCATACACCATATACCATACACCATACACCATAGCTATGCTGTGACAGGCTTGATTTTTTTTTCCCAGCCCATTCTCATTCTGTCCTCAGGACCCCCAGGAAGTGGTCACTCACTCTCAGCTCACAAGGATCGGACTGTCTTCCCAGCTCTCAGCCTTCCAGCTCTCCTCTGATCTGTGGAACGTCACCCAGGTCGTCCATGTGCCCTGCCCAGGCAGGTCAGGGCCAGGGCCACATTGATCCAGATGGACTCCTCTCTCCTACACATGACCACCTTCCTAGGTTCTGGGACACATTCATTTCTTCACGCTTTCAAATCTCTAGTCAGTTCCCAAACTTGTTCATGTAATAATAGGACTTTTTCCTTTTCCTGAACACTCCTCAGGAATACATCTTTAACTACGGGTGTCTTACTTAACATCTTAGGAAGGCACTTGAGAACTGGGAAGAACCCTGCGTTGTCCTGGCCCTGGCGTTTATGGCTGTGACTCACCTGGCTGAGCCTTCCCTAACTCATTGTTCACCCATGTGGAAAACAGCATGCGTCACCCAGAAACCCCAGGGGTAACTCAAGTCCTGACCTCTCAGGTTCCTAACCCTTGGGGTCACACACCCTAGGCAGCTCAGGTGAACATTCACCTAAGACCTGGATCATGTGGAGATCCAACAACCTCATAGAGCCAGCAAAAGGAGCCCAATCGAACTTGTGTGTGCACAGGTTTCCTCTCTC
>JADRCD010082202.1:0-12848 GCA_019843815.1 Montemys delectorum | reverse complement strand
ACACACACACACACACACACACACACACACACACACAGTTCTATTCCTTTGAAAACTCTAACTAGTACAGGGAGTAAGTGATAGATATCAAGCAATAGTTCCAAAACAATTTAGGTACAATTTAAGCAACTGAAGTATAGAAACAGTGGCTCATAGGTCCGGCATACTTGAAGTCCATTCTTCCTGATTTTTATGTAAGGTCAAGAAAGCTGCTTAGGTTTCTTTGTCAGAAGATGTACTTCTGTAGAACGTTAACAAATAGGTTACTTATAAGCCTCTTTAGCAACACAACTATTAAGTAGCAGGTAATAGTTAACTATTAAAGCATAATATACACATATGTACACACACACACACACACACACACACACACACACAAACCAGCAATAGTAGTACTGATTTGTAAGTAATCATGTACAGATTTGAAAGCATCCACTACTTGTCAGTCTTCGGAAGGCGTATGTCATTTTGGAGGCAGCTATACACAGAGCAACAGCCACAATTAGTATCCTGACATAAAACAATGTATAAGCTGCTTCTAAAGTAAAATTTAATGTCTTTGGCTTAGATAAACAGGTATACATATTGCCCTACAATAAATTTTAAAAAGTTGTTTTAAAATCTATTTTCAAAAACACTTCAATAAAACAGATCTGCAAATGATCTTTGACCTTAAGACAATTCACTAAGATGCAAAAAACATGAAACAACTTTTAAAAATAAAACAAAATTGTTCTTATTTTCATCATGAAGAACAAAACAATTTCTTCAAGAATATGTTGTTGCTTTAGGCATAGAAACTAGGTTCTAGTTTTACCTTGCTATACATATCAGACATCAACAATATTAGATATTGCAGAATATCTATATTCTATATCTATCCATATGTCTATATATAAAATCTATGTATACCATCTATCTATAGCTAATATTGTCTATATATCTATATATAAATAGATACTTTAGAAGAGGGGACAGAAATCTTGTAAGAGCCATAGGATCAGGGACTTTGCTGTGTGATTATGTATTCTAGTAATGACTGACGCTATATCTACAGTCTCCCCAACATGGCTCCCTAAACATCAGATGGACCACAGTAGATATGCCAAGGTGGACAGGGGAAGGCTCACAAGGCCTCAACCTTACACAAAGAACCATAGACAACTAAGGATTGCTAAGAGTGGGAAAAATAGTCTTCTCCAGGGAAGAACACACTAAGTGGTTATCAAATACCAGATGGTCAGCCCTGAAAGCTCACACACATACAAGTACAATTACAGGCCGAACAGGCTATACATAGGGGTATATATATTTACATATATGTATCATGCATATACATGTAATCGATATAACAACAATTAATGAAAATGTGTTTATAAATTTGAAAGAGAGAAGAGAGGTAAGCAGGAGGGTTTGGAAAGAGGAAAGAGAAGGGGAAAGGGAAATGATATATTTTGAAGATGATAACCTGATTAAGTTCATGACTGAGGAACAGTTTTACATGGTTTGGACAAATGAAAACTTGCAACATTGTATAGTTACTCTGTATTTCTCAAATCATGCACATACCGAGATGTGAACTCCAGACAAACAAGAACTGTCACATTTTCAAACTAATTAATAACTCAGCATCCTGCAATGTTGTGAGTCTTAGGGAAGAGTGAGCAAAACTAGAGAGTATAAAACACAGAGAAAGCATTTACAGGAAGTGCATTTTGCCAAAAAAACCTGTTTGGTTTGAGAGTGGTTATTCAAGCCCATGTCACATGTGCTACCTGTAGTCCCCTCCACCCCTACCTCTCACCTCTCACAGTTGTTGTAAAAGGACACGGCAGCGCCCCGATGACTGTGAGCCCCTGATTTCTATTTGTCCTAAAGCAAACAGAAGCAATCAGATACATATCTCACTGGATGGACACGCATTAAGTCCTGCTTCTTCTGCTTCCAGTCTTTCAAGCTGTATAATAGCTCATCAACCATTTCAACCACTGTCATGACAGAAATAAGAAGACATAGCACCATACTTTCAACATACAAACATAAAATAACATAAAGACTGTAGATATTGCACTTAACCATTCAATAGACGTAGACTATAAGTCAGCTTTACACTTTTAGGAATGGTATGATTTTATATTAATTCTTTTCCAATATATATTTGCATCAAATTGCTTTTCCCCCTCCCTCAATGCAATAATTTATCAAATCTTTATTACTAAACTTGTCTTTCTGAGCTCTCTTATCTTTAAAAAAATCTAACTTTAAAAAGTATATTTGTTGGATTTTGGATGCGGACCCAAATCCCACTGCCCACTTAGCACTGAGCATCTTTATTCTGTTTATTATAACGAAGAGGACGAGCATTGTAGAAGACAAATGAGTTTGTAAAAAAGAAGTCATACCTTTTCAGGAAGCAAGTCGCTAAACACTAATATATTCAAGGTATCACATCCCTGCCAGGCTCACCTGTTGACTAACTCATCAGCACTATTCACTTGTGAATCCATCTTTCCTCTCAGTTTGCTTTAATTTTCTGGGGACAGTTCTCCTTTACTACTGCTATGTTGATAGAAATGCAAGATGTGGGAAAAAAGAAAAAAGGTAAAGAAAAGAAATGCAAGATGTTTCCCTGCCTGAGAAACTCCAGAGACTCAAGGCAAATCCCAGCCCTTCAGAGAACATTCATGAGAGAACAAAGAACTTGTCTAGCATGGAACATTTTCATCTGTTGGCCCATAAAATCCCATGAGACCACCTCCAAGCTAAAACCAAGAACTGCCTTCCAAGAACTGCCTTTCTGTGAAGTTTATGTGGATCTACCCCATTTTCCAAAGCCCAAGCCTAGACTTCACCATCATCTCTGGGAATTCTTCTCTTGGAGTTAGTTTCAGTAGTGGAGGTAGGACCTCCAGACCGGGGGAACATGCCGGCTTAACGGTTCTTTTCAAATAAAGTAGATGATACTCAAACTTCCTTTTGATCCCTCTTCTCAAAGTTCCATATGATAAGCTAAGAATCAACAAAAGGAATCTCTGAAAACATAGTAAAATAAAAATGCATCTCTAGCAACTATTTCAAAGCAAAAATTATTTTGTAAGGATCCGTGATTTGGTACCTCAGACCATAGTATGCAACAGCAAAAAGTGTTTATTCAGCAGAGAACCTTCATGCCGAGGTCTACCATACATGGGGTTGGAAGACAGAGGTGCGGACTTTGCAGGATCAATCTAAATTAAAGTCTGTTAGGGTAGGAGTGGGTGACTTTTTACCTTTCTTTACCTTGATTGGTTGGTTTGGGTGCACTTGAGATTGGCTAAGGCTCTGAGAAATTTGGGGGACAGTCCAGAACTGTTGCTGATTAACTGTTCTTGGCTCAGGTCAGGTGGTGGGGCAGCTCCTGACTGCCGATGAGGGATGGGTTTCCTGGAATAGACTTGTTTTGAACTTTTCCAGTTCTGAGAAACAGAAACCTAGGTCTAATCTCTCACATTGCCAGTTCACAGCCTGTCACGGGGTAAGCCCAGCTCTGGCTGACTCGGTCCTCTCATCCCATCTCAACATTATCAGCACATGGACATTTTAAAATGACCAAATGTCTGTTAATAGTTTCTGTATATAAGTCAATCCTGAAACTAACCTTTTAGTTTTATATTTTAAATTTATCTTGAAGAAGTGGGTTAGATGTTTTGGGGGCTTAAGATAACAACAAAATATTTTTAGGTATCTGAAGTTTATTTCTTATTTGAAAGCACCATACCAAAATCATCTTTAGAAATAAGTTTAAATTAGCTTTTCAACTAATATTTTAGATAAGTGCACACAGATAAAGTCAAGAAACCAATTTTTATTTTCTTAAACTTCCTGAGTCCATGGATTGAATCTTTAAAAAAAAAAAATAAACACAAAGCTGGGAATAGTGATAAGTGCCTTTAATATGAGCACTCTGGGTAGTGAGAGGCAGGTGGCCATCTGTGAGTTTGAGGCTACCTTGGTCTATAGAGCCAGTTCCAGGTCATTGAGGGTTTCATAGAGAGAACAACAACAAATAAGATACAGGAGATGTGCAAGCAATTGCTCTTATTTAGTCCAAACGACCCTAAACACATTTATGCAAACAAACATCTGTTTAAAGGCATGCCAATGAGGATCATTTGTGTGCAATTTATTTTTTAAAAGAAATACAAAGCTGACGTGGTCAGAATTTTCTCTCCAGAAGATTCAGGGACATAAAACTTTGTCCTATTAATGCCTTAGAGATCATCCTAAATTGTGTCAACAAGTCAGCTGCTGTTCTCTTTAGCAGTTACCAAAGTAGTAGAGACAATATTTTCGAGGTCACGTAAATCATAGCAGTTCTCCCCAACACCTTTGTCTCTCTGTTTCAAATTCTTCAAAAGAACTCCAGATTTGCTCAGAAGAGTTTCCAAATAGACAAGGTCTGTCTACAAATGGTATCATTGTCAGCTGATGGACTTGCCCCTTTCAAAACATTCTCCACTTGAAAAGTCGGACATCTTAGCTTGACAAAATCAAGCCATATTTCTTCCTAGAGTTATCAGGCTTCTTTTATAATGATTAAAACACACTGGTCACAGCAGAAGATATAGACATGTCTCCCTGGAGCCCCTAAATCCTTGATTGGAAGAGCAATGACTATCTCAGCAGCTCATTTCCCCAATACTTCTAGGAGCTAATTCCCATTCTCTCTGTCTCTTTGTCTGTGTCTGTGTCTGTATCTGTCTCTCTCTGTCTCTCTCTGTCTCTCTCTCTCTCTCTCTCTCTCTCTCTCTCTCTCTCTCTCTCTCTATCCATCCCCTTGGTCAGCATATTTCTCTATTAAGCAGTATCAACAACAAGAACAACGATAAAAACAGCCCTCACCTTAAAGATTTAAAGTTAATAAATAAAATAGTTTATTCTGGACTGACATTTGAGAGATCATGGACACAGAACATAGATTTAGGTTGCCCCAAATTCCATGTTGGAACATAGAAGCAGTTCTATGAAGTTTTTTTTTATTTTATAGAACAAAGAAAGTCATAAATCAAGGTAAGTTTAATACATTAAGAAATGCATCAGAAAGGAGATTGCAGTAAGATGGGGGAAGCTTTTCCATAGGCCTCAGATGGTATCTGATGACATTCTTAGCTTTTGGCTTTGTGGAAGCCTAGAAAACTGCTAGATTAATAGATTAATATGGATTTTATCTGTTAGTCACAGGATGTTAGTTTGGGCACAGAGGTAGATAGGAATGTCTTCAAAGAGCTAAATCTAGCTTGAAAGAAGGTATTTGCCCTCTGGACCTGAAACATCCCAAACTTTCCACATCATTGAGGTCTAATGAATTTGTCTTTGCAGACACAGTTCCTCTCCAGGAACTCTTATTGACACAATGATACTCTAAAATTATTCTACAGAATAATCATGACAGACAAATCCAGTCACAAAGGGTAATCACCCTAATTATTCTGATTACTCAAAACAACCCTAAGTTGTTCATAGGAATCCGAAGACAAACAGGATAGCAAAACCTCTGAGGTACACCAATCAAGAAGCAACTTATTAACAGACAGATTTTTCCAAGAATCCCTGCAAATAAGTCCTAAACCTTTTGGTTGATTAGTTGGTTGATAGGTTGGTTGGTTGGTTGGTTGGGTGGGTGGGTGGGTAGGTGGGTGAGTGGGTGATTTGGGTTTTGGTTTGTTTGTTTACATTTTCATTAATTAATTTATTTACTTTACATTCTGGTCATCACTCCCCCTCCTCCCAGCCCTTCCCTCTTATCTCACTTTCCCTTTCTCTTCAAAAAGACTCAGAAAAAGGATGGCCTCTCCGTGCATATTAACCCATCTTGACATATTGAGTTGCAGTAAGACTAGGCAAGTCTTCTACTGTTGTAGCTAGGCAAGGCAGCCTGACTGGGGAAAGGGATTCAAAGACAGGCAACAGAGTCAGAGACAGCTCCTGCTCCTGCTGTTAGGAGCCTCACAAGAAGACCCAGCTGCACAACTGTTACATATATGCCAAAGCTTATGTTTTTCCCATGTATGCTCTCTAGTGGCTCAGTCTCTTTGGATCCTATGTGACCAGGTTAGTTGATGCTATCAGGTTTTTTTTTTTTCTGTAAGTTCCTTGACCTCTCAGGCTCCTTCAATCCTTCATCCACCTCTTCCATAGAATTCCCCAAGCTCGGCCTAATGTTTAGCTATAGATCTCTGTATCTGTTTCCATTAGTTGCTGGGTGAAGCCTCTCAGACAACAGTTACACCAGGTGCCTTTCCGGAAGTATAGCAGAATATCATTAAGAGTGGGCTTTCTCTCATGGCATCTGTCTCAAGCTGGGCCAGTCATTGGTTGGCCATTCTTTCTGTTTCTGCTCCTTACCCCTGCATAGCTTGTTGGCAGGAGAATTGGTTGGTCAAAGATTTTGTGGCTGAGTTGGTGTACCAGTCCCTCCAGTGGAAGTCTTTTCTGGTTACAGGAGATGGCCATTTCAGGGCCCATATCCCCCACTGGTAGGAGTCTTAGCTAGGGTCACCCTCATAGATTCCTGAGGGTTTCCATTGTCCTAGGTTTCTAGTTCACCCTAGATAATGCTTCCAACACTGATTCCAGTTCTCTTTCCCTTTATCCTCCCCCTACTTGATTCCTCCTGCTCCCTTCCTGAACCCCTTCTCCACCCCACACCCTCCCTCCATCCAACCTTATGTCTATTCTACTTCCCCTTCTCAGTGATATTCAAGCATCCCTTCTTTGGGCCCTCGTTACTTAGCTTCTTTGGGTCTGCAGATCGTAGCATGGTTATTCTGTACTTTATGGCTACTATCCACTTATAAGTGAGTATATACAACATTTGTCTTTCTGAGTATGGTTTATCTCACTCAGGATGAACTAGAAATAGTTCATCCATTTGCCTGAAAATTTCATAATATCATTGTTTTTAATAGCTGAGCAATATTCCATTATATAAATGTATGTGGTACACATGTGGATAAAGAAAATGTGTTTTCTTTATCCATTCTTTGGTTGAGGGACATCTATATTGTTTCTAGTTTCTGGCTATTACAAATGATGCTGCTATGAATATGAACATAGTTGAGCAAGTGTCCATGTGGTATAGTAGAGCATTTTGGGTTGTATGTCCAGGAATGCTATAGGTAGGTCTTGAGGTAGAACTATTCTCAGTTTTCTGAGAGTCCTCCAAATCGATTTCCAGAGTGGTTGTACAAATTTGCATTCCTACTATCAAGGGATGAGTGTTCCCCTTGTCTACATCCTTGATAATATGTGCTGTTGCTTCAGCTTTTTTATCTTAGTCATTCTGATGGGTATAAGATAGAATCTTAGAGTTGTTTTGATTTGTATTTCCCAGATGACTAAGGATGTTGAACATTTCCTTAAGTGCTTATCAGCCACTAGAAATTCTTCCATTGAGAATTATCTGTTTAGATCTGTTCTCCATTTTTAATTGGGTTATTGGGTTTGTTGATGCCTAGTTTCTTGAGTGTATTATTTATTTTTGGATATCAGCCTTCTGTCACTTATAGGGCTGATGAAGATCTTTAACCAATCTGTAGGCTGCCTATTTTGTCCTTTTGATGATGTCCTTTGCCTTAAGATGCTTTCCAGTTTCATGAGGTCTCATTTAGTAATTGTTGATCTTAGTGCCTAACGTGGTGGTGTCCTGTTGAGGAAATTGTCTTCTGTATTAATGTATTTAAGATTACTCCCTTCTTTTCCTTTGAACAGATTTAACATATCAGGTTTTATGTTGAGGTCTTTGATCCACTTGGATTTGAGTTTTGGGCAGGATGGTAAATATGAGTCTATTTCATTCTGCTATGTGTAGACATCCAGTTACTCCAGCACCAGTTGTTGAAGATGTTTTCTTTTTTTCCATTGTATGTTTTGTATTGTATTGTATTGTATTGTATTGTATTGTATTGTATTGTGTTATATGGACAATAAAGTGTCCATACATATGTAGGTTTACGTCTGGGTCCTCGGTTTGATTACATTGATAAAACTGTCTGTTTTTATTCCAATACTATAAAGTTTTTATTATTATGATTTGATGGTATAGCTTGAAATCAAGGATGGTGATATCTCCAGAAGTTATTTTATTGTACAAGATTGTTTTAGCAATCCTAGGTTTTTGTTTGTTTGTTGTTCCATATGGAGTTGAATATTGTTCTTTCAAGGTCTATGAAGAATTGTGTTGGAATTTTGATAGGAATTTTGTTGAATCTATAGATTGCTTTTGGTAGGATGGCAATTTTCACTATGTTAACCATACCAATCCATGAGCATGAGAGATCTTTCCATCTTCTGATATATTCTTCAGTTTATTTCTTCAAGGACTTAAAATTCTTGCCATACAGCTCTTTGCCTTTTTTGGTTAGAGTTGCACCAAGATATTTTATATTATTTGTGGCTATTGTGAAGGCATTGTTTCCATGATTTCTCAGTCCATTTATCATTTATATACCGGGGACCTACTGGGTTTATTTTTGGCAGGGTGTTAGTTAATTTTGTATGCAGCCACTTTGATGAAGGTGTTTATCATCTGTAGGAATTCTCTGGTAAAAATGTTGGGGTCACTTATGTATACTATCCTATCATCTTTGACTCCTCCCTTTCCAACCTAACTTGTTTCTGTGCTTCACTAAATGGAGATAAAAAGCATCTGACACACTCTGAAATAGAAATAGGAATATGTGCTGAAGTAAAATGAGTCCAGTAACTATTAGGAATTTCTACCTTTCCTCCATACCTGTAGTCAGCTCACTGTGAGTGATAAATATGACTCCCAAATATGATTTCGGTGTTGCCATCTGGTTACTGATCTTGAAGGTCACAGCCTGTGCCTCAAGTCAGGTCCAGTGACTCATCCTCAATAAGTCTATTAAAAGAGCCAAACTAAAAGTAAAAAGTAATAAATGGAAATTTATCCAATACAGTCATATTGGGAAGAGAGAAAGAGAAATCAGTGCACCCCTCAATTCTTTTAGGTCATGATGTGAGACTAAAATTTAAGTAAAGGGCCAAGGATATACACATCTAAACAGTCTCTTAACTAGTACCCTCTCAGAGCTCCCAGGGACCTAACCACCAACCAAGGAGTACACATGGTGAGACTGAATGTTTTGGCAGCATGTGTATTATAGAGGGTTGCAAATTTGATCATCAATAGGAGGAGAGGACCTCGGCCTTGTGAAGGTTTTGTGCCCCAGTGTAGGGAAATGCCAGGGCCAATAAGTGGGAGAGGGTGGAATGGCAGGCATGGGGAGGGGGGAGGCAACAGGGGTTTGTTCTTGTTGTTTTTGTTTGTTTGGTTGGATTTTTTTGGAGGGGAACTGGGAAAGGAGAAATTTACATGTAAATAAAGAAAATATCTAATAATAATAAAAAAGAAAGGAAAAAAACTTTTTTTAAAAAAAGAAGAAGATGGGCACTAACAATAATTATTTTAAAAAGACAGTCTTGCACAGCATCATCTCATCATTGTCTGAGATTCAATCTCATACTATAAGTTACTAGGACAATGTGAAATCTCTGTTGGAAAGACAAGTTCCCCTTTTGACTGCAGCATTTTCCTTTTCATAGCATGAAATTTCTGGGGACATGTTCATTTCTTTGGGGTCCATTTTTGAATAGTCTGTAAGCCAGATTGACAAACACAAGTGTCTCTTTAGAATATCTTCCTTTCTGCGACCCTGACCTGCTCCACACTACATCAAATGTAGCCTGAAAAAGAATTGGATCAAAACTATTTTCCAGTTTCTGAGGACTCTTAAGAGTCAGAAAAAAAAATGACTTGGGTGGAGTAGGGCTAAAGGGGTGGCTAAAAGTCTCTTACTAGGAGATGAGGGTCTTGTGTCCAGATAGTTGCAAATCAAATTCTAGCAAGAATCCACCTCAGTGCTTACACTGGATCTATAGTGGAGCATATTAGGTCTCAGGAACTCCATATGCCCAGAAATGACAGCCTTGGCTCAATTAAAGCTGAACTGTAGGGCTTCTGGTGATTAGTTAAAAAAACCACATTCTGGCCATTTCTCTCTGGTGACTTTCTAAGGCGGGGTCATCCGGGAGACACAGGCCTCAAGAGTCGTAGGGGAGTCACAGGGCAGCAGGGAAAGGATCCTCTCAGCTTCTGAGTGACAGAGCTGGATCAACGACCCTCTCTGCTCCTTCCCTGCTAGTGGAGGGCCTGCCTCCAGGGTGTGCTTCAGCCCAGAGACTCAGGTGAGGTCTGCCATTTTCTCTCCAGTGACTTTCTAAGGCAGGACCAGCAGGGAGGCACAGGCCTCAAAAGTCACAGGAGAGTTGCAAGGCAGCAGGGACAGGACAAGCTCTAGTCAGAGACACCAAGCATCTATCACCAGAGACCAAGAGATTGTGAAAGGCAAACACAAGAATCCTACCAACAGAAACCAAGACTACTTAACTACATCAGAACCTAGTACTCCAACTGCAGCAAGTCCTGGATATCCCAAAACACTGGAAAAGCAAGATTTGGATCTAAAATCATATCAACAATGCTGATAGAGGAACTTAAGAAGGACATGAATAACTCCCTTAAAGAAATACAGGAGAACACAGGTAAAGAGGTACAAGCCCTTAAAGAGGAAACAAAAAATCCCATAAAGAATTACAGGAGATCACAAGTAAACAAGTAGAAGCATTTAAAGAGCAAACTCAAAAATCCCTTAAGGAATTGCTGGAAAACACAAACAAAGAGGTGAAGGAATTGAGTAAAACCATCCAGGACCTAAAAATGGAAGTAGAAACAATAAAGAAATCACAAAAAGAGACAACCCTGGAGTTAGAAATCTTAGGGAAAAAAAGTCAGGAAACATAGATGCAAGCATTACCAACAGAATACAAGAGATAGAAGAGAGAATCTCAGGGGCAGAAGATAACATAGGCAACATTGACAGAACAGTCAAAGAAAATGCAAAATGCAAAAAGACTCTAACCCAAAACATCCAGGAAATTCAGGACACAATGAGAAGACCAAACCTAAGGATAATAGGTATAGAAGAGAGTGAAGACCTACAATTTAAAGGGCCAGTAAATATCTTCAACAAAATTATAGAAGAAAACTTCCTTAACCTAAAGAGATGCCCATGAACATACAAGAAGCCTATAGAACTCCAAATAGACTGGACCAGAAAAGAAATTCCTCCCACCACATAATAGTCAAAACATCAAATGCACAAAAAAAAGAAAGAATACTAAAAGTAGTAAGGGAAAAAGGTCAAGTAACATATAAAGGCAGACCTATCAGAATTACACCAGACTTCTCACCAGAGACGATCAAAGCTAGAAGATCCTGGGCAAATGTCATACAGACCCTATGAGAACACAAATGCCAGCCTAGACTACTATACCCAGCAAAACTCTCAATCACCATAGATGGAGAAACCAAAGCATTCCATGACAAAACCAAATTCACACAATATGTTTCCACAAATCCAGCCCTTCAAAGGGTAATAAATGGAAAACTCCAACACAAGGAGGGGAATTACGTCCCTGAAAAAGCAAAAATTTAATCTTCCAACAAAACTAAAAGAATATAGAAACATGAACTGAATGCCAGTTCTAACTACAAAACTAACAGGAAGCAACAACATTTACTTTTTCTTAATATCTATTAACATCAATGGACTTAATTCCCCAATAAAAAGACATACACTATCAGATTGGGTACGTAAACAGGACCCAACATTTTGCTGCATACAGGAAACCCACCTCAGTGACAAAGACAGACACTACCTCAGAATAAAAGGCTGGAAAACAATTCTCAAAGCCAATGGTCCCAAGAAAAAAGCTGGAGTAGCCATTCTAATATCAAATAAAATTGACTTTCACCCTAAAGTGATCAAAAAACATAAGGAGGAACACTTCATATTCACCAAAGGTTTGATCTACCAAGATGAACTCTCAATTCTGAACCTCTATGCTCCAAATGCAAGGGCATCTACATTCATAAAAGAAACTTTACTAAAGCTCAAAGCACACATTACAACGCACACAATAGTAGTGGGAGATTTCAACACCCCACTCTCTGCAATGGACAGATCATGGAAACAGAAACTAAACCAGGACACAGTGAGACTAACAGAGGTTATGAAACAGATGGATTTAACAGATATCTATAGAACTTTTTATCCTAAAACAAAAAGATATACCTTCTTCTCAGCACCTCATGGTACCTTCTCCAAAATTGACCATATAATTGGTCACAAATCAGGCCTCAATAGATACAAGAACATTGAAATAATTCCTTGTATCCTATCAGATCACCATGGACTAACGTTGCTCCTCAATAACAACATAAATAATAGAATGCCCACATACACGTGGAAGCTTAACAACACTCTACTCAGTGATAACTTGGTCAAGGAAGAAATAAAGAAAGAAATGAAAGACATTCTAGAGTTTAATGAAAATGAAGCAACAACATACCCAAACCTATAGAACATAATGAAAACAGTCCTAAAAGGAAAACTCATACCCTTAAGTGCCTCCAAAAAGAAACTGGAGAGAGCATACACCAGCAATTTGACAGCACAACTGAAAGTGCTAGAACAAAAAGAAGCAAATTCACCCGAGAGGAGTCAAAGACAGGAAATAATCAAACTCAGGGCTGAAATCAACCAAATAAAAACAAAAAGAACTATAGAAAGAATCAACCAAACCAGGAGCTGGTTCTTTGAGAAAGTCAACAAAATAGATAAACCCTTAGCCAGACTAACTAGAGGGCACAGAGGTAGTTTACTGACTAACAAGATAAGAAATGAAAAAGGAGACATAACAACAGACACTGAGAAAATCCAAAA